>CAJGYO010000708.1:0-101006 GCA_904845875.1 Miscanthus lutarioriparius
TCTCGCTCGGTCCGCTTGGAGATGCAAAAAGGTGTTGATAAGATAGGTGTCGTCGCACGCAACGGCCCATCGGCTCAGATATCGCTTTGGACGCACCCAATGGAACTCCGAGGTGACGTGGGTCATGTGGAATCTCGCTCGGTCCATGGAGATGGTGTTAGTAAAGGATAGGGTGATAGGAAAGTACCGGTTTGCGCTAAACGCACTATAGGCTCGCCGTATTTGATGCACCGGATCGAACCCCTTAGGGGTCATGTAACTGCTCGGGTCCGCTTGGAGATTATGTTATGTTGATATATGATAGGTGCAACGGTTTGGCGCCTAAAGGCACCATACCGCCGACATCATTTTGACTAATCATGTAACTCCTGTGATGATGTGGGTCATGTGAATCTCGCTCGCTCCGCTTCGAGATGGTATTAGTGTTGACGTAAGATAGGTGCACAGCTTGCGCTTAAACGCACCGTATGCTCGTGATAATCGCTTTTGGACGCAATCTTTACGGAACTCCTTGGTGACGGGTTATGTGGAATCTCGTTCGTCCGCTTGGAGATGGTGTGAGAAAGGATGTAAGATAGGTGCATGGTTTGCATGCTGAAACGTACTATAGGTTCACGATATCGTTTTGGACGCACCCCATGGAACTCCGCAGGTGACGTGGGGTCATGTGGAACTGCTCGTCCGCTTTGGAGATGATGTGTTAGTAACGGTTTGCGAAGTGCAAGATATCGCGCTTTTGCACGGAACTCCTCGTGCGCTAACATGGAACGCAATTATAGGGTTCGCCGTGATATCGCTGTGGCGCCAACGCACTCAGATATTGTTTTTGAACGTATCCTAGGAACTCACGTGACGGGTCATGTGGAATCTGCTCGGTCCATTTGGAGATGGTGTTAGTGTTGATGTAAGATAGGTGCACGCTTTGGCGCTAAACGTACCATATAGGCTCAAACATATCGCTTTAGGACGGACCCGATGGAACTCCTAGGTGACGTGGGTCATGTGGAATCTCGTTTTGGTCTATTTGGAGATGGTGTTAGCGTTGATGTAAGATAGGTGCAACGGTTTTACGCTTAAACGTACCATAGGCTCAGACATCGCTTTTGGACGCACTCCGGCGAACCCTAGGTGACGGGTCATGTGGAATCTTCGCTCGTCCGCTTGGAGATGGTGTTAGTGTTGATGTAAGATAGGTGCGAACGTTTGGCGCGTAAATGTACCATAGTGCAGCTCAGATATTGTTTCCGGATGCACCCGATGGAACTCCACGGTGACTGCGGAACTCAGGTGGAATCTCGCTCGTCCTGCCGACGGAGATGATGTTAGTGTTGAGGTAAGATAGGCGCACGCACTTTGCGCTAATCATCAATAACCATAGGCTCAGATATCGCTTTTGGACGCACCTGATGGAATTCCTAGTGTGATTGCTTGGGTCGGCGGGAATTCGCTCGTCCGTTTGCGGAGATGGTGTTAGTGTTGATGTAAGATAGGGTGCACGCTTGGCGCTTAACGTAATTACATGCGGCTCAGAACCCCAGATATTATTTTGGACGCAACCGATGGAACTCCTAGGTGACGCAGGGTCATGTGGGAACGCATCGTTCGTCCGTTTGGAGATGGTGTTAGCAGTTGATGTCATCAGATAGGTGCAAGTGGTTTGCGCAATGAAACGTACCATAGGCTCGAGATAATCAATGGAACTTTTGGACGCACCGATGGAACCGCTAGTGACGTGGGTCATGCGAATTCAGGTTCGTCCGCTTTTGGAGATGGTGTTAGTGTTGATGTAAGACAGGTGCACGGTTTGGCGCTAAACGCACCATAGGCGCTCAGATATCGTTTTGGACGCACCCGATGGAACTCCAAGGTGACGCTGGGTCAGTGTGGAATCACCGTCCGCTTTCGTCCAGTGCTTGGGAGATGGTGTTAGTGTTGATGTAAGATAGGTGCATCGGTTTGACGCTAAACGCATTATAGGCGAATCTCTACCGAGCGTTGGAGATGTTTTTGAAGCACCGATGGAACTCCTAGGTGATCGCCTGGGTCATAGTGGAATCCCGCTCGCCTGGTGACCATGGAATCTTTTGGAGATGGTGTTAGCGTTGATGTAAGATAGGTGCACGGTTTGCGCTTAAACGCACTATAGGCTCAGATATCATGTTGGACGCACCTGATGGAACTCCCTAGGTGACGTGGGTCATGTGGAATCTCGTCGTCCGCTTGGAGATGGTGTTATGTTGATGTAAGATAGGTATGGTTTGCGCCAAACGCACTATAGGCTCGATATCGTTTTGGACGCACCGAATGGAACTCCTAGGTGACGGGGTCATGTGGAATGTCGTTCGGGTCCATTTGGAGATGGTGTTAGTGTTGATGAAGATAGGTGCACGGTTTGCGCCGCTTAAACGCATTATAGGCTCAGATATCGCTTTTGACGCACCTACGGCGAACCCTAGGTGACGTGGGTCATGTGGAATCTGCTCGTCCGCTTTGGAGATGGTGTTAGGTGTTGATGTAAGATAGGTGCATGGTTTGCGCTAAACGCACTATAGGCTCGAGCATATTTTTGGACGCACCCGATGGAACCCTAGTGACGTGGGTCATGTGGAATCTCGCTCGTCCGTTTGGAGATGGTGTTAGTGTTGATGTAAGATAGGCACGGTTTGCGCTTAAAACGCACCATAGGCTCGCCAGATATCGTTTTGGACGTAATTCCGGCGGAACTCCTAGGTGACGTGGTCATGTGGAATCTCGCTCGGTCCGATTTGGAGATGGTGTTAGTGTTGATGTAAGATAGGTGCACGGGTTCGCGCAAACGCACCATAGCCTCTGGGGAGATCGTTTTGGACGCACCCAATGGAACTCCTAGGTGACGTGGGTCATGTGGAATCTCGCCTCGTCCGTTTGGAGATGGTGTTAGTGTTGATGTAAGATAGGTGCACGGTTTGCGCTTAAACGTACTCCATAGGCTCGCGGATATCGCGGTTTTGACGCACCCGATGGAACCCTACGGTGACGTGGGTCATGTGGAATCTCGTCGGTCCGCTTTGGAGATGGTGTTAGTGTTGATGTAAGATAGGTGCATGGTTTGCGCTTAAACGCATTCATAGGCTCGTGATATCGCTTTTGGACGCACCCGATGGAACCCTAGGTGATGTGGGTCATGTGGAATCTCGCTCCGTCCATTTGGAGATGGTGTTAGTGTTGATGTAAGATAGGTGCAACGGCTTGGCGCTAAACGCACCATAGGCTCAGATATCGCTTTTTGGACGCACTGATGGAACCCCTAGGTGACGTGGGTCATGTGGAATCATCGCTTGTCCGCTTTGGAGATGGTGTTAGTGTTGATGTAAGATAGGTGTAACGGTTTGGCGCTAAACGTACCATAGGCTCGGGATATCATTTTGGACGCATCTTATGGAACTCCTAGGTGACGTGGGTCATGTGGAATCTTTCGCTCGTCCGCTTTGGAGATGGTGTTAGTGTTGATGCAAGATAGCGCTTAAACGCACGGGTTTGACGCTAAACGATACCACATGTGGGTCGTGGACATCGTCTGTTTTGGACGCACCCGATGGAACTCCTAGGTGACGGGGCTCATCGTGGGAATCTCGGTACCTCAGGTGTCCGCTTTGGAGATGGTGTTAGTGTTGATAAGATAGGTGCACGGTTTTGCGCTTAAACGCATACGCATAGGCTCGTGACATATCGTTTTTGGACGCACCCGATGGAACTCCTAGTGACATGGGGTCATGTGGAATCTCGTTCGTCCGCTTGGAGATGGTGTTAGTGTTGATGTAAGATAGGTGCATGGTTTGCGCTAAATGCACCATAGGCTTAGATATCGCTTTTGGACGCAATTCGACGGAACTCCCAGGTGACGGGGTCATGTGGAATTCGCTCGTCCGCTTTGGAGATGATGTTAGTGTTGATGTAAGATAGGTGCAGCGGTCATGGCGCGTAAACGCACCATAGGCTCGTATATCGCTTTTTGGACGTTAAACCGACGGGTCATGTGGAACTCCCAGGTGACGATAGGTTCATGTGGAATCTCGCTCGGTCCGCTTGGAGATCTAACTGTTTGTTAGTGTTGATGTAAGATAGGTGCATGGCTTGCGCCGAACGTACTATAGGCTCGTGATATCGCCTTTTGGACGCACTCCGATGGAACTCTTAGGTGACGGGTCATGTGGGAATCTCGCTCGTCCGCTTTGGAGATGGTGTTAGTGTTGATGTAAGATAGGTAATGGGTTTGGCGCTAAACGCATTCATAGGCCTCAGATATCGGTTTTGGACGCACCGGATGGAACTCCTAGGTGACGTTGGGTCCGCTGGAATTCGCTCGACCCCGCTTGAGATAGTGTTAGTGCTTGATGTAAGATAGGTGCACGGTTTTGCGCTTAAACGTACCATAGGCTTCGAGATATCATTTTGGACGCATATCTGCGGGGAACCCCAGGTGACGTGGGTCGTGGAATCTCGCTCACCGCTTGGAGATGGTGTTATGTTGATGTAAAGATAGGTGCACGGCTTTTGCTTAAACGCACCACAGGCTCAGATATCATTTTGGACGCACCGATGGAACTCCCAGGTGACGGGTCGCGTGGAATCTCGCTCGTCCGCTTGGGAGATGGTGTTAGTGTTGATGTAAGATAGGCTTGCAATGGTTTGCGCTTAAACGCACTATAGGCTCAGGATATCGCTTTGGACGCACCCGATGAACTCCTAGGTGACATGGGTCATGTGGAATCTCGCTCAAATCCGTTTGGAGATGATGTTAGTGTTGATGTAAGATAGGTGCATGGTTTGCTTAAACACCATAGGCTCGATATTCTTTTGGACGCACCCAATGGAACTCCTAGGTGACGTGGGGTCATGTGGGAATCTCGTATCGTCCGCTTTGGAGATGGTGTGTAGTGTTGATGTAAGATAGGGTGTAACGGTTTGCGCTTAAACGCACCATAGGCTCGTGATATCATTTTGGACGCACCGATGGAACTCCTAGGTGACGTGGGTCATGTGGAATCTCGTTTCAGTCCGCTTTGGAGATGGTGTTAGTGTTGATGCAAGATAGGTGCACGGCCATGCGCTTAAACGCAACATAGGCTCATGTATATCATTTTGACGCACCGATGGAACTCCTAGGTGACGTGGGGTCGCGGGAATCTCGCTCGTCCGCTTTGGAGATGGTGTTAGTGTTGATGTAAGATAGGTGTGACGGTTTGCGCTTAAACGTACCATAGGCTGCTACCAGATATCGTTTTTGGACGCACCCGATGGAACCCCAGGTGACGTGGGTTCATGTGGAATCTGCTCGGTCCGCTTGGAGATGGTGTTAGTGTTGATGTAAGATAGGTGCACGGCTCTGGCGCCAAACGCACCATAGGCTCTACCGACGGATCATCGTTGGACGCACCTGGCGGAACTCCTAGGACGTGGGTCATGTGGGAATCGCTCGTCCGCTTGGAGATGGTGTTAGTGTTGATGTAAGATAGGGTGCACGGTTTGCGCTAAACGTACCATAGGCGCCAGATATCGCTTTGGACGCAACCTATGGAACCCCAGGTGACGTGGGTCATGTGAAATGTCGCTCGTCCGCTTGGGAGATGGTGTTAGTGTTGATGTAAGATATTTCTGATGTACGGGTCGGCGCGAAAACGCACCATTAGGCTCAGATATCATGATTAGATAGGGACACATTACCAAACATGGAACTCCCAGGTGACGATGGGTCATGTGGAATCTTGCTCGTCCGCATTGGAGATGGTGTGTTGTGTTGATGTAAGATAGTGCACGGTTGGCGCTAAACGCACCATAGGCTCGGGATATCGCTTTTCGGATGCAATCCGATGGAACTCCTAGGTGACGTGGGTCATGGAATTCGCTCGTCCGCTTGGGAGATGGTGTTAGTGTTGATGTGTAAGATAGGTGCACGGTTTGCGCCAAAACGTACCATAGGCTCAGATATTATTTTGGACGCACCCGGCGGAACGTCCGGTTAGTGACGATGCCATGTGGAATCTAACGTTTTGGTCCGCTTTGGAGATTCGGTGAACTTAGGTGTTGATTTCTGCCCATCTAAGATAGGTGCATGGTTTGCGGTTTGCTTAAACGCATCATAGGCTCTGATATCGCTTTTGGACGCAATTCATGGAACTCCTAGGTGACGCGGGTCATGTGGAATCTCGCTCGGTCCGCTTGGAGATGGTGTTAGTGTTGATGCAAGATAGGTGCACGGTTTGCGCTAAAACGTACCATAGGCTCGAGATACATTTTGGACGCACCGATGGAACTCCTAGGTGACGCGGGTCATGTGGAATCTCGTTTCGTCTGCTTTGGAGATGGAAAGGCAAAAGATACGTCAGTAAGCGATGTAAGATAGGTGCATGGTTTGCGCTTAAACGCACTATAGGCTCATGATATCAGGTTTTGGACGCACTCTGCAGCGGAACTCCTAGGTGACGTGGGGTGCGTGGAATCTCGCTCGTCCGCTTGGGAGATGGTGTTAGTGTTGATGTAAGATAAGTGCAGGCCTGGTTTGCGCCAACGATAACCATAGGCTCGTGATATCGCTTTTGGACGGTAATCTGATTATGGAACTCCCAGGTGACGCCGGGCCATGTGGAATCGCTCATCGGTCCGCTTGGAGATGGTGTTAGTGTTGATGTAAGATAGGGTGCAATGGTTTGGCGCTAAACGTACCATAGGCTCAGACATCGTTTTGATGCACCCAATGGACCCCAGGTGACGTGGGTCATGTGGAATCTCGCTCCGGAGATAGTCCATTTGTGGAGATGGTGTTACGTGCGGATGGTAAGATAGGTGCACGGTTTGCGCCTAAACGCATGCATAGGCTCAAGATATCGGCGTTTTGGACGCACCCGATGGAACTCCTAGGTGACGCGGGTCATGTGGAATCTGCTCGTCCGCTTGGAGATGGTGTTAGTGTTGATGTAAGATAGGTGCAGTTTGAGGTACTAGGTGAAACATACCATAGGCTCAGTCCGCTGGGATATCGCTTTGGACGCACCGGATGGAAATCCCAGGTGACGTGGGCCGTGGAATCTCGCTCGGTCCGCTTGGAGATGGCTGTTAAAGAAAAAGGTTGCTTTTGTAACAATATAGGTAGGCAGGTTTGGCGCTTAAACGCATTCATAGGCTCGTGGGATATCGAATTTTGGACTAACCCGATGGAACTCTGTTAGGGTGACGCAAGGGTCATGTGGAATCTCGCCTGGTCCGCTATGGAGATGGTGTTGAGGGAAGATGATGACAGGAACTCAAGATCGGTACACGGTTTGCGCTAAAAGCACCATAGGCTGAGCTATATCATTTTATGGACGCACCCGATGGAACTCCCAGATGACGTGGGTCATCAGGGAATCTGCTCGTCCATTTGGAGATGGTGTTAGTGTTGATGTAAGATAGGTGCACGGTTTGCGCTAAACGCACCATAGGCTCAGATATCATTTTGGGACGCACCGTATGGAACTCCCAGGTGACGTGGGTCATGTGGGAATCTGCTCGTCCGCTTGGAGATGATGTTAGTGTTGATGTAAGATAACAGGGTTTGCTTACTAAACGTACTATAGGCGCTCAGATATCGCTTTTGGACGCACCCCGATGGAACTCCTAGGTGACGTGGGTCATGTGGAATCTCGCTCGTCCGCTTTGGAGATGATGTTAGTGTTGATGTAAGATAGGTGCACGGTTTGGCGCTAAACGCACCATAGGCTCTGGGATATCATTTTGGACGCACCCAATGGAACTCCTAGGTGACGTGGGTCATGTGGAATTCGCTCGGGTCCGTTTGGATTGCTGGATGGTGTTAGTGTTGATGTAAGATAGGTGCACGGGTTTGGCGTAGGTAAACGCACTATAGGCTCGGATATCATTTTGGACGCACCTGATGGAACTCCTAGGTGACGTGGGTCATGTGGAATTCGCTCAGTCCGCTTTGGAGATGCGTGTTAACAGGTCGTATATTGCTTGATGTAAGACTAGGTCGCATACGGTTCGGATATGCGCATGGTTAACTAAACCCTGGCGGTTCCCGACGTACCTAGGGAATAGGCTCGAGATATTGATGCAAGATATTTACCGGGTTGCCAAACGACGAAGAGGATACGCCCACGACCAGGAACCCTAGGGTCATGTGGAATCTCGCTCGTCCGCTTTGGAGATGGTGTTAGTGTTGATGTAAGATAGGTGCATGGTTTGCGCTAAACGCACCATAGGCTCGTAGATCATTTTGGACGCACCCGATGGAACCCCAGGTGACGCGGGTCGTGGAATCTCACTCGTCCGCTTGGAGATGGTGTTAGTGTTGATGTAAGATAGGCACGGTTTGCGCCAACGCACCATAGGCTCAGATATCATTTTGGACGCACTCGATGGAACTCCCAGACGTGGGTCATGTGGAATCTTGTTCGGTCCGCTTGGAGATGATGTTGCAAGTTGATGTAAGATAGGGTGCACGGTTTTGCGCAAACGCATCATAGGCTCAGATATCGCTTTTTGGACGCACCCGGATGGAACCCTAGGTGACGTGGGTCATGTGGAATCTGCTCGTCTGCTTGGAGATGGTGTTAGTGTTGATGTAAGATAGGCGCACGGTTTGGCGCTAAACGCACTATAGGTCAGATATCGCTTTTGGACGCACCCGATGGAACTCCTAGGTGACGGGTCATGTGGAATCTGCCTCGGTCCGCTTGGCGGAGATGGTGTTATGTTGATGCACCAAAGATAGGTGCATGGTTTATGTTTAAACATACCATAGGCGCTCGATATATCATTTTTCGACGCACCCGATGGAACCCTAGGTGACGCTGGGTCATGTGGGAATTCGCTTCGTCCGCTTGGAGATGGTGTTAGTGTTGATGTAAGATAGGTGCACGGTTTGGCGCTTAAACGCACTATAGGCTCGGGATATCGCTTTGGACGCACCGGCGGAACTCCTAGGTGACGTGGGCATGTGGGAATCTCGCTCGTCCGTTTGAGATGGTGTTACAGTGATGTAAGATAGGTGCACGGTTTGCGCTTAAACGCATCATAGGCTCAGATATCGCTTTGGACGCACCGATGGAACTCCTAGGTGACGGGCCGTGGAATCTCTGTTCGTCTGCTTTGGAGATGGTGTTAGTGTTGATGCAAGATAGGTGCACGGTTTGGCGCTTAAAACGTACTATAGGCTCAGATATCGCTTTGGACGCACCCGATGGAACTCCTAGGTGACGGGTCATGTGGAATCTCTGTTCGTCCGCTTGGAGATGGTGTTAGTGTTGATGTAAGATAGGTGCATGGCTTATGCTTAAACGCACCATATAGGCTCAGATATCATTTTGGACGCACCTATGGAACCCTAGGTGATGGGTCATGTGGAATCTCGCTCGTCCGCTTTGGAGATGGTGTTAGTGTTGATGTAAGATAGGTGCACGGTTTGCGCTAAACGCATTCATAGGCTCGGGAGATCGCTTTTGGACGCACCGATGGAACTCCCAGGTGATGTGGGCTGTGGAATCTCGCTCGTCCGCTGGAGATGGTGTTAGTGTTGATGTAAGATAGGTGCACGGTTTGCGCTCTAAACGTACCATAGGCCTCAGATATCATTTTGGACGCACCCGATGGAACTCCAGGTGACGTGGGTCATGTGGAATCTCGTCGGGTCCGCTTGGAGATGGTGGCAGTGTTGATGTAAGATAGGTGCACGGTTTCGCGCTTAAACGCATTCATAGGCTCAGATATCGTTTTGGACGCACCCGATGGAACCCCTAGGTGACGTGGGGTCATGTGGAATCTCGCTCGGGTCCGCTTTGGAGATGGCAAAGTAAGTGTTGATGTAAGATAGGTGCATAGGTTTCGCGCTTAAACGCATTATAGGCTCGTGATATCGCTTTGGACGCACCCGATGGAATCGCCCTAGGTGACGTGGGTCGCGTGGAATCACCCATTCGTCCGTTTGGAGATGGTGTTAGTGTTGATGTGTAAGATAGGTGCACGGCAGATTTACACCAAACGTACTATAGGCTCTGGATATCATTTTGGACGCACCCGATGGAACTCCTAGGTGACGGGGTCATGTGGAATCTCGCTCGTCCGCTTGGGAGATGGTGTTAGTGTTGATGCAAGATAGGTGCATGGTTTGGCGCTAAACGCACCATAGGCTCAGATATCGTTTTGTCAGACGCACATCCGATGGAACCTCCTAGGTGACGTGGGTCATGTGGAATCTCAATTCCGGTCCGCTTGGAGATGGTGTTAGTGTTGATGTAAGATAGGTGCACGGTTTGGCGCTAAACGCATTCATAGGTCAGATATCGTTTTTGGACGCACCCGATGGAACTCCTAGGTGACGGGTAATGTGGAATCTCGTTCGTCCGCTTGGGAGATGGTGTTAGTGTTGATGTAAGATAGGTGCACGGTTTGCGCTAAACGCATTCATAGGCTCAGATATCGTTTTGGACGCACCTGATGGAACTCCTAGGTGACGTGGGCCAAGTGGAATCTCGTTCAGTCCATTTGAAGATGGTGTTAGTGTTGATGTAAGATAGGTGCACGGTTTGCGCTAAACGTAGCATAGGCTCAGATACCGTTTTGGACGCACCGATGGAACTCCTAGGTGACGGGTCATGTCGGGAATCTCGCACTTTTCGGTCCATTTGGGAGATGGTGTTAGTGTTGATGTGGAAAAGATAGGTGCATGGTTTGGCGCTAAAACGCATACCATAGGCTTACCAGATATCATTTTGGACGCACCCGGCGGAACTCCTAGGTGACGGGTCATGGAATCTCGCTCGGTCCGTTGATGGAGATGGTGTTAGGAAGTGCAAGATAGGTGCACGGTTTGCGCCAAACGCACCACAGGCTCGGTGAGCATCGCTTTGGACGCACCTGATGGAACTCCTAGGGTGACGTGGGTCATGTGGAATCTCGCTCGTCCATTTGGAGATGGTGTTAGTGTTGATGTAAGATAGGTGCACGGCTTGCGCTTAAACGCATCATAGGCTAAATATCATTTTGGACGAACCCATGGAACCCCTAGGTGACGTGGGTTCATGTCGGGATCTCGTTCGTCCTCGCTTGGAGATGGTGTTAGTGTTGATGTAAGATAGGTGCACGGTTTGCGCTTAAACGCACTTATAGGCTCAGATATCGTTTTTGACGCACCCGATGGAACTCCTAGGTGACGTGGGTCATGTGGAATCTCGCTCATCCGCTTTGGAGATGGTGTTAGTGTTGATGTAAGATAGGTGCACGGTTTGGCGCTTAAACGCATTTATAGGCTCAGATATCATTTTGGACGCAACGCACGATGGAACCCTAGGTGACGTGGGTCATGTGGAATCTCGCTCGTCCGCTTTGGAGATGGTGTTAGAAGTGATGATAAGATAGGTGCATGGTTTGGCGCTAAACGCACCATAGGCTCAGATATCATTTTGACGCACCCGGCGGAACCCCAGGTGACGGGTCATGTGGAATCTCGCTGGTCCGTTTGGAGATGGTGTTAGTGTTGATGTAAGATAGGTGCATGGTTTGGCGCTTAAACGTGTAATCACAGGCTCGGGATATCGCTTTTGGACGCACCGGCTCTAATACGTTTTGAGACCATGGAACTCCCAGGTGACGTGGGTCATGTGGGAATCTCGCTCGGGTCCGCTTTGGAGATGGTGTTAGTGTTGATGTAAGATAGGTGCACGGTTTGCGCTTAAACGTATTGGACATAGGCTCATATATCATTTTGGACGCACCCGATGGAAACCCTAGGTGACGATAGGGGCCGCGTGGAATCTCGCTCGGGTCCGCTTTGGAGATGGTGTTAGTGTTGATGTAAGATAGGTGCATGCTTGGTTTGCGCTGAAAAACGTATCTATAGGCTCGCGTGATATCGCTTTTTGACGCACCCGATGGAACTCCTAGGTGACGTGGGTCATGCGGAACTGCTCGTCCGCTTTGGAGATGGTGTTAGTGTTGATGTAAGATAGGTGCAATGGTTTGGCGCCTAAACGCACCATAGGCTCGATATCGTTTATTTTTGGACGCACCGGATGGAACCCTAGGTGACGGGTCATGTGGAATCTCGCTCGTCCGCTTGGAGATGGTGTTAGTGTTGATGTAAGATAGGTGCATGGGTTTGCGCTTAAACGCACTATAGGCTCCAATATCGCTTTGGACGCAATTCGATGGAACTCCAGGTGACGCCGGGTCATGTGGAATCTCGCTCAGTCCGCTTGGAGATGGTGTTAGTGTTGATGTAAGATAGTGCAATGGGCTTGGCTTAAACGTACCATAGGCTCAGATATCGCTTTTGGACGCATCTGATGGAACCCCAGGTGACGTGGGTCATGGGAATCTCGCTCGGTCCATTGGAGATGGTGTTAGTGTTGATGTAAGATAGGTGCATGGTTTGCGCTAAACGCACCATAGGCTCAGATATCATTTTGACGCACTCCGGCGGAACTCCTAGGTGACGGGTCATGTGGAATCTCGCTCGGGTCCGCTTGGAGATGGTGTTAGTGTTGATGTAAGATAGGTGCATGGTTTGGCGCTTAAACGCACTATAGGCTCGGATATCATTTTGGACGCACCGATGGAACTCCTAGGTGACGTGGGGTCGCGTGGGAATTCGCTCGGTCCGCTTGGAGATGCGTGCAGTGTTGATGTAAGATAGGTGCATGGTTTGGCGCTAAACGCGTACCATAGGCTCAGATATCATTTTGACGCACCCGATGGAACCCCAGGTGACGGGTCATGTGGAATCTCGTCGGTCCGCTTTGAGATGGTGTTAGTAAGGATGTAAGATAGGTGTAACGGTTTGCGTAAACGCACCATAGGCTCACAAGATATCGCTTTGGACGCATCTGATGGAACCCTAGGTGACGGGTCGCGTGGAATCTCGCTCGGTCCGCTTTGGAGATGGTGTTAGTGTTGATGTAAGATAGGTGCACTGGTTTGGCGCTTAAACGCAGCATAGGCTCTCGAGATATCGCTTTTGGACGCACCGGATGGAACTCCTAGGTGACGATCAAGGTCATGTGGAATCTCGCTCGTCCGTTTGGAGATGGTGTTAGTGTTGATGTAAAGATAGGTGTACTGGGGCTTGCGCTCAAACGCACCATGCACAGGCTCGGGATATCGTTTGGACGCACTCCGATGGAACTCCCTAGGTGACGTCGGTCATGTGGAATCTCGCTCGTCCGCTTTGGAGATGGTGTTAGTGTTTGATGTAAGATAGAAGGTGCACGGTTTGGCGCTAAACGCACTATAGGCTCAGATATCGCTTTGGACGCACCGATGGAACCCCTAGGTGACGGGTCATGTGGAATTGTTCGTCCGCTTGGAGATGGTGTTAGTGTTGATGTAAGATAGGTGCATGGTTTGCGCTTAAACGTAACTACAGGCTCAGATATCGCTTTTGGACGCACTGATGGAACTCCTAGGTGACGTGGGTCCGTGGAATCTCGCTCGGTCCGCTTTGGAGATGGTGTTAGTGTTGATGTAAGATAGGTGCATGGTTTGGCGCCAAACGTACCATAGGCTCAGATATCGTTTTGGACGCACTCCATGGAACTCCTAGGGTGACGTGGGTCATGTGGAATCTCGCTCGTCCGCTTTGGAGATGGTGTTAGTGTTGATGTAAGATAGGTGCACGGTTTGCGCTTAAACGCTCCATAGGCTCGATATCATTTTGGACGCACTGATGGAACCCCCAGGGTGACGTGGGTCATGTGGAATCTCGCTTTCGGTCCGCTTTGGAGATGGTGTTAGTGTTGATGTAAGATAGGTGCACAGGGTTTTTGCGCTTAAACGTATTCATAGCGCTCGATATCGCTTTTGGACGCATCGAATACGGAACTCCCTAGGTGACGTGGGGTCATGTGGAATCTCGCTCATCCGTTTGAGATGGTGTTAGTGTTGATGTAAGATAGGTGCATGCTTGGCGCTTAAACGCACTATAGGCGCCAGATATCGCTTTTGGACGCACCCGATGGAACCTAGGTGACGACGGGTCATGTGGAATTCGCTCGGGTCCGCTTGGAGATGGTGTTAGTGTTGATGTAAGATAGGTGCACTGGTTTGGCGCTTAAACGCTCATAGGCTCGCTGATATCGTTTTTGGACGCACCCGATGGAACTCCTAGATGACGCGGGTCATGTGGAATCTGTCGTCCGCTTTGGAGATGGTGTTAAGTGTTGATGTAAGATAGGTGCATCGGTTTGGCGCTAAAACGCACCACAGGCTCAGATATCGCGTTTTGGACGCACCGATGGAACTCCTAGGTGACGTGGGTCATGTGGAATCTCGCTCGGGTCCGCTTGGAGATGGTGTTAGTGTTGATGTAAGATAGGTGCATGGTTTGCGCGTAAACGCACTATAGGCTCTGGTGATATCGCTTGGACGCACCGATGGAACTCCTAGGTGACGTGGGCCGCGTGGAATCTCGCTCGTCCGCTTGGAGATGGTGTTAGTGTTGATGTAAGATAGGGTGCATGGTTTGCGCTTTTAAACGATACTTTAGTGAGGCTCGAGATATCGCTTTTGGACGCTGTAATCGGCGGAACGGCTTACGCTTAAACGCATCATAGGTGGTCGTGGGGTCAACCTGCGGAATCTCGTGACGTCGTCCGCTTTGGAGATGGTGTTAGTGTTGATGTAAGATAGGTGCACGGTTTGCGCGCCAAACGCACCATAGGCGCTCGATATCGCTTTTGGACGAATTCGGATGGAACTCCTAGGTGACGTGGGGTCATGTGGAATCTCGCTCGTCCGCTTGGAGATGATGTTAGTGTTGATGTAAGATAGGTGCATGGTTTGCGCTAAACGTACCATAGGGCTCAGATATCATTTTGGACGCACCAATGGAACTCCTAGGTGACGTGGGTCATGTGGAATCTTGCTCGGGTCCGCTTGGAGATGGTGTTAGTGTTGATGTAAGATAGGTGCACGGTTTGCACTAAACGCATTCATAGGCTCGATATCGCTTTTGGACGCACCCGGCGGAACTCCTAGGTGACGTGGGTCATGTGGAATTCGCCGGGTCCGCTTTGGAGATGGTGTTAGTGTTGATGCAAGATAGGTGCCAGGTGACGGTTTGCGCCATTAAACGCACTATAGGCTCAGATATTGTTTTGACGTTAACATCCGATGGAACTCCCTAGGTGACGGGTCATGTGGAATCTCGCTCGTCCGCTTTGGAGATGGTGTTAGTGTTGATGTAAGATAGGTGCATGGTTTGCGCTTAAACGCACCATAGGCTCAGATATCGCTTTGGACGCACCATGGAACTCCCTAGGTGACGTGGGTCGCGTGGAATCGTCGTCCGCTTTGGAGATGGTGTTAGTGTTGATGTAAGATAGGTGTATCGGTTTGCGCTAAACATACCATAGGCTCAGATATCGTTTTGGACGCACCCGATGGAAACCCTAGGTGACGGGGGTCATGTGGAATCTCGCTCGGTCCGCTTTGGAGATGGTGTTAGTGTTGATGTAAGATAGGTGCACGGTTTGCGCTTAAACGTATCCATAGGCTCGGATATTGCTTTTGGATGCACCCGATGGAACCCTAGGTGACGTGGGTCATGTGGAATTGTTCGGTCCGTTCGGAGATGGTGTTAGTGTTGATGTAAGATAGGTGCACGGTTTGCGCGCTAAACGCACCATAGGCTCGTGATATCATTTTTGGACGCACCCGACGGAACTCCCAGGTGACGTGGGCCATGTGGAATCTCGCCCGGTCCATTTGGAGATGGTGTTAGTGTTGATGTAAGATAGGTGCACGGGTTTGCGCTAAACGCACTATAGGCTCAGATATCGCTTTGGACGCACCCGATGGAACTCCTAGGTGACGGGTCATGTGGAATCTCGCTCGTCCGTTGGAGATGGTGTTAAGTGTTGATGGAAGATAGGTGCATGGTTTGGCGCTAAACGCACTATAGGCTCAGATATCGTTTTGGACGCTAATTCGATGGAACTCCTAGGTGACTGTGGGTCATGTGGAATCTCGCTCGTCCGCTTGGAGATGGTGTTAGTGTTGATGTAAGATAGGTGCACGGTTTGCGCTAAACGTACCATAGGCTAGGCCAGATATCGCTTTTGGACGCACCCGATGGAACTCCCAGGTGACGTGGGGTCATGTGGAATCTCGCTCGGTCCGCTTTGGAGATGGTGTTAGTGTTGATGTAAGATAGGTGCATGGTTTGGCGCCGGAAACGTACCATAGGCTCAGATATCATTTTGGACGCACTCTGGCGGAACTCCAGGTGACGTGGGTCATGTGGAATCTCGCTCGGGTCCGCTTGGAGATGGTGTTAGTGTTGATGTAAGATAGGTGGCACGGTTTGGCGCTAAACGCACCATAGGCTCAGATATCGCTTTTGGACGCACCCGATGGAACTCCTAGGTGACGGGTCATGTGGAATCTCGCTCGTCCGCTTTGGAGATGGTGTTAGTGTTGATGTAAGATAGGTGCAATGGTTTGGCGCTTAAACGTACCATAGGCGCCAGATATCATTTTGGGACGCACCGATGGAACTCCCAGGTGACGTGGGGTCATGTGGAATTCGCTCGTCCGCTTGGAGATGGTGTTAGTGTTGATGTAAGATAGGTGCACGGTTTGCGCTTAAACGTATTCATAGGCTCAGATATATTTTGGACGCACTCGATGGAACTCCTAGGTGACGTGGGGTCATGTGGAATCTCGCTCGTCCGCTTGGAGATGGTGTTAGTGTTGATGTAAGATAGGTGCACGGTTTGCGCTTAAACGCATACCATAGGCTCAGATATCATTTTGGACGCACCCGATGGAACTCCCAGGTGACGTGGGTCATGTGGAATCTCGTTCCGTCTGCTTGGAGATGGTGTTAGTGTTGATGTAAGATAGGTGTACGGTTTGCGCTAAACGCACCTATAGGCTCGTGAGCATCGTTTTGGATGCACTGATGGAACTCCTAGGTGACGTGGGTCATGTGGAATCTCGCTCGTCCGCTTTGGAGATGGTGTTAGTGTTGATGTAAGATAGGTGCATGGTTTGGCGCCAAACGCACCATAGGCTCGTATATCATTTTGGACGCACCGGATGGAACCCTAGGTGACGTGGGTCAGCGGAATCTCGTCGGTCCGCTTGGAGATGGTGTTAGTGTTGATGTAAGATAGGTGCACGGTTTGGCGCTAAACGCACCATAGGCTCAGATATCATTTGGACGCACCCGATGGAACTCCTAGGTGACGTGGGTCATGTGGAATCTCGCTCGGTCCGCTTTGGAGATGGTGTTAGTGTTGATGTAAGATAGGTGCACGGTTTGGCGCCTAAACGCACCATAGGCTCGATATCGCTTTTGGACGCACCCGATGGAACTCCTAGGTGACGTGGGTCATGTGGAATCTCGACGCACCGGTCCGCTTTGGAGATGGTGTTAGTGTTGATGTAAGATGAGGTGCATGGTTCGGCGCTAAACGCACCATAGGCTCAGATATCATTTTGGACGCACTGGCGGAACCCTTTAGGTGACGTGGGTCATGTGGAATCTCGCTCGTCCGCTTTGGAGATGGTGTTAGTGTTGATGTAAGATAGGTGCACGGTTTGCTTAAACGCACCATAGGCTCAGATATCGCTTTTGGACGCAATCGATGGAACTCCTAGGGTGACGTGGGTGCGTGGAATTCGCTCGTCCGGCTTTGGAGATGGTGTTAGTGTTGATGTAAGATAGGTGCACGGTTTGTACCATAGGCGCTAAACGCACTATAGGCTTCAGATATCGCTTTTGGACGCACCGATGGAACCCTAGGTGACGTGGGTCATGTGGAATCTCGCTCGTCCGCTTGGAGATGGTGTTAGTGTTGATGTAAGATAGGTGCACGGTTTGCGCCAAACGCACTACATAGGCTCGTGATATCATTTTGGACGCATTCGATGGAACTCCTAGGTGACGTGGGTCATGTGGAATCTCGCTCGTCCGCTTTGGAGATGGTGTTAGTAAGTTGATGTAAGATAGGTGCACGGTTTGCGCTAAACGTACCATAGGCTCAGATATCATTTTGGACGCACCCGATGGAACTCCTAGGTGACGTGGGTCATGTGGAATCTCGCTCGTCCGCTTGGAGATGGTGTTAGTGTTGATGTAAGATAGGTGCACGGTTTGCGCTAAACGCACCATAGGCTCAGATATCATTTTGGACGCACCCGGCGGAACTCCCAGGTGACGTGGGTTCATGTGGGAATCTCGCTCGGTCCGTTGGAGATGGTGTTAGTGTTGATGTAAGATAGGTGCATGGTTTGGCGCTAAACGCACCATAGGCTCAGATATCGCTTTGGACGCACTCCGATGGAACTCCTCAGGTGACGTGGGTCATGTGGAATCTCGCTCGTCCGCTTTGGAGATGGTGTTAGTGTTGATGTAAGATAGGTGCACGGTTTGGCGCTAAACGTACCATAGGCTCAGATATCGTTTTGGACGCAGGTCCCGATGGAACTCCTAGGTGACGTGGGTCATGTGGAATCTTGCTCGTCCGGTTGGATGATGGTGTTAGTGTTGATGTAAGATAGGTGCATGGTTTGCGCTTAAACGCACCATAGGCTCAGATATCGCTTTTGGACGCACCCGGATGGAACTCCTAGGTGACGGGTCATGTGGAATCTCGCTCGTCCGCTTGGAGATGGTGTTAGTGTTGATGTAAGATAGGTGCATGGTTTGGCGCTAAACGTACCATAGGCTCGTGATATTATTTTGGACGCACCCGATGGAACTCCCTAGGTGACGTGGGGTCATGTGGAATCTCGCTCGTCCGTTTGGAGATGGTGTTAGTGTTGATGTAAGATAGGTGCACGGTTTGCGCTAAACGCATTACATAGGCTCGGATATCGCTTTTGACGCACGACCTCCGGGATGGAACTCCTAGGTGATGTTGATGGGTCATGTGGAATCTCGTTTCGGTCCGCTTGGTTCGCTTTGAGATGGTGTTAGTGTTGATGTAAGATAGGTGCACGGTTTGCGCTAAACGCACCATAGGCTCAGTGATATCGTTTTTGACGCACCTGGATGGAACTCCTAGGTGATGTGGGTCATGTGGAATCTCGCTCGTCCGCTTTGGAGATGGTGTTAGTGTTGATGTAAGATAGGTGCACGGTTTGGCGCTAAACGTACCATAGGCTCAGATATCGCTTTTGGACGCACCCGATGGAACCCTAGGTGACGGGTCATGTGGAATCTCGCTCGGTCCGCTTGGAGATGGTGTTAGTGTTGATGCAAGATAGGTGCACGGTTTGCGCTAAACGCACCATAGGCTCAGATATCATTTTGGACGCACCGATGGAACTCCTAGGTGACGGGGTCATGTGGAATCTCGCTCGTCCGCTTGAGAGATGGTGTTAGTGTTGATGTAAGATAGGTGCACGGTTTGCGCTAAACGCACCATAGGCTCAGATATCGCTTTTGGATGCACCCGGCGGAACTCCTAGGTGACGTGGGTCATGTGGAATCTCGCTCGTCCGCTTGGGAGATGGTGTTAGTGTTGATGTAAGATAGGTGCACGGGTTTGCGCTTAAACGCATTCATAGGCTCAGATATCGCTTTTGGACGCACCTGGATGGAACTCCTAGGTGACGTGGGTCGCGTGGAATCTCGCTCGGTCCGCTTTGGAGATGGTGTTAGTGTTGATGTAAGATAGGTGCACGGTTTGGCGCTTAAACGCACCATAGGCTCAGATATCGTTTTGACGCACCCGATGGAAACCCTAGGTGACGTGGGTGCGTGGAATCTCGCTCGGTCCGCTTGGGAGATGGTGTTAGTGTTGATGTAAGATAGGTGCACGGTTTGGCGCTAAACGTACCATAGGCTCAGATATCATTTTGGACGCACCCGATGGAACTCCTAGGTGACGGGTCATGTGGAATCTCGCTCGTCCGCTTGGAGATGGTGTTAGTGTTGATGTAAGATAGGTGCACGGTTTGGCGCTAAACGCATTCATAGGCTCAGATATCATTTTGGACGCACCCGATGGAACTCCTAGGTGACGGGTCATGTGGAATCTCGCTCGGTCCATTTGGAGATGATGTTAGTGTTGATGTAAGATAGGTGCACGGTTTGCGCCAAACGCACTATAGGCTCACAGATATCGCTTTGGACGCACCCGATGGAACCCCTAGGTGACGGGTCATGTGGAATCTCGCTCGTCCGCTTGGAGATGGTGTTAGTGTTAGATGTAAGATAGGTGCACGGTTTGCGCTAAAACGTACCATAGGCTCTCGGATATCCTTTGGACGCACCCGATGGAACTCCTAGGTGACGTGGGTCACGTGTGGAATCTCGCTGGTCCGCTTTTGGAGATGGTGTTAGTGCTTGATGTAAAGATAGGTGCACGGTTTGGCGCTTAAACGTACCATAGGCTCAGATATCATTTTGACGCACCCGATGGAACTCCCAGGTGACGTGGGTCATGTGGAATCTCGCTCGTCCGCTTGGAGATGGTGTTAGTGTTGATGTAAGATAGGTGCACGGTTTGGCGCTAAACGCACTATAGGCTCAGATATCGCTTTTGGACGCACCCGATGGAACCCTAGGTGACGGGGTCATGTGGGAATCTCGCTCGTCCGCTTGGAGATGGTGTTAGTGTTGATGTAAGATAGGTGCATGGTTTGCGCTAAACGCACCATAGGCTCGATATCGCTTTTGGACGCATCCGATGGAACTCCTAGGTGACGGGTCATGTGGAATCTCGCTTCGTCCGCTTTGGAGATGGTGTTAGTGTTGATGTAAGATTGGTGCACGGTTTGCGCTTAAACGTACCATAGGCTCGTGATATCGCTTTTGGACGCACCCCGATGGAACTCCTAGGTGACGTGGGTCATGTGGAATCTCGCTCGTCCGCTTGGAGATGATGTTAGTGTTGATGTAAGATAGGTGCACGGTTTGCGCTAAACGGTACCATAGGCTGGGATATCGCTTTGGACGCACCCGATGGAACTCCTAGGTGACGTGGGGTCATGTGGAATCTCGCTCGGTCCGCTTGGAGATGGTGTTAGTGTTGATGTAAGATAGGTGTACTGGTTTACGCCTAAACGCACCATAGGCTCAGATATCATTTTGGACGCACCCGATGGAACTCCTAGGTGACGGGGTCATGTGGAATCTCGCTCGTCCGCTTGGAGATGGTGTTAGTGTTGATGTAAGATAGGTGCACGGTTTGGCGCTTAAACGTACTATAGGCTCGATATCATTTTTGGACGCACCCGATGGAACTCCCAGGTGACGTGGGCTCATGTGGAATCTCGCTCGGTCCGCTTGGAGATGGTGTTAGTGTTGGATGTAAGATAGGTGCACGGTTTGGCGCTAAACGTACCATAGGCTCAGATATCATTTTGGACGCACCCGGATGGAACCCTAGGTGACGTGGGTCGTGGAATCTCGCTCGTCCGCTTGGAGATGGTGTTAGTGTTGATGTAAGATAGGTGCACGGTTTGGCGCCTAAACGCACCATAGGCTCAGATATCATTTTGGACGCACCGATGGAACTCCTAGGTGATGGGTCATGTGGAATCTCGCCGTCCGCTTGGGAGATGGTGTTAGTGTTGATGCAAGATAGGTGCACGGTTTAGCGCTTAAATGTGTTACAGGCTTAGATATTGTTTTGGACGCACTCGTTAATTATGGAACTCCTAGGTGATGTGGGTCATGTGGAATCTCGTCGTCCGTTTGGAGATGGTGTTAGTGTTGATGTAAGATAGGTGCACGGTTTGCGCCAAACGCATCATAGGCTCAGATATCGCTTTTGGACGCACCCGATGGAACCCTAGGTGACGTGGGTCATGTGGAATCTCGCTCGGTCCGCTTTGGAGATGGTGTTAGTGTTGATGTAAGATAGGTGCAACGGTTGGCGCTAAACGCACCATAGGCTCAGATATTGTTTTGGACGCACCCGATGGAACTCCTAGGTGATGTGGGTCCGTGGAATCTCGCTCGTCCGCTTGGAGATGGTGTTAGTGTTGATGTAAGATAGGTGCATGGTTTGGCGCTTAAACGCACCATAGGCTCAGATATCGCTTTTGGACGCACCCGATGGAACTCCTAGGTGACGTGGGTCATGTGGAATCTGCTCGTCCGCTTTGGAGATGGTGTTAGTGTTGATGTAAGATAGGTGCAACGGTTTGCGCTTAAATGTACCATAGGCTCGATATCGCTTTTAGGACGCACCCGATGGAACCCTAGGTGACGTGGGTCATGTGGAATCTCGCTCGTCCGCTTTGGAGATGATGTTAGTGTTGATGTAAGATAGGTGCACGGTTTGGCGCTAAACGTATCATAGGCTCGCCTGATATCTTTTGGACGCACCCGATGGAACTCCTAGGTGATGTGGGTCATGTGGAATCTCGCTCGGTCCGTTTGGAGATGGTGTTAGTGTTGATGTAAGATAGGTGCACGGTTTGGCGCTTAAACGCACCATAGGCTCAGATATCGCTTTTGGACGCACCCGATGGAACTCCTAGGTGACGTGGGTCATGTGAACCGTCCGCTTGGAGAAGCTGATGTTTAAGATAGGTCCGCTTTGGAGATGGTGTTATCTGTTTTGACAAGATCGGGGCACGGGTTTTTCGGGCGCTTAAACGTACCATAGGCTATGAAATCATTTTGGACGCACCCGATGGAACCCTAGGTGATGTGGGTCATGTGGAATCTCGCTCGTCCGCTTTGGAGATGGTGTTAGTGTTGATGTAAGATAGGTGCAACGGTTTGGGGCTAAACGCACCATAGGCTCGCCAGATATCATTTTGGACGCACCCGATGGAACCCCTAGGTGACGTGGGTCATGTGGAATCTCGCTCGTCCGTTTGGAGATGGTGTTAGTGTTGATGTAAGATAGGTGCACGGTTTGGGCTAAACGCACCATAGGCTCAGATATCATTTTGGACGCAATTCGGATGGAACTCCTAGGTGACGTGGGTCATGTGGAATCTCGCTCGTCCGCTTGGAGATGGTGTTAGTGATGATGTAAGATAGGTGCACGGTTGGCGCGCTAAACGCACCATAGGCTCAGATATCGCTTTTGGACGCACCCGATGGAACTCCTAGGTGACGTGGGTCATGTGGAATCTCGCTCGTCCGCTTGGAGATGGTGTTAGTGTTGATGCAAGATAGGTGCACGGTTTGGGGCCAAACGCACCATAGGCTCAGATATCGCTTTACGGGACGCACCCGATGGAACTCTTAGGTGACGGGTCAACCGAATCTCTTTGGTCCGCTTTGGAGATAGTGTTAATCTTGACACAAGATAGGTGCAGCACGGTTTGCTTTAAAGCACCATAGGCTATGAAATCATTTTGGACGCACCCGATGGAACTCCTAGGTGACGTGGGTCATGTGGAATCTCGCTCGTCCGCTTTGGAGATGGTGTTAGTGTTGATGTAAGATAGGTGCACGGTTTGGGCTAAACGCACCATAGGCTCGATATCGCTTTGGACGCACCCGACGGAACCCCAGGTGACGTGGTTCATGTGGAATCTCGCTCGGTCCGCTTGGAGATGGTGTTAGTGTTGATGTAAGATAAGTGCACGGTTTAGCGCTAAACATATCATAGGCTCAGATATCGCTTTGGACGCACCGATGGAACTCCTAGGTGACGTGGTTCATGTGGAATCTCGCCTCGGTCCTGCTTTGGAGATGGTGTTAGTGTTGATGTAAGATAGGTGCACGGTTTGGCGCTTAAACGTACCATAGGCTCGATATTGTTTTGGACGCACCCGATGGAACTCCTAGGTGACGGGGTCATGTGGAATCTCGCTCGTCCGCTTGGAGATGATGGGTAAGTGTTGATGTAAGATAGGTGCACGGTTTGTTTTAATCATACCATAGGCTCAGATATCGCTTTTGGACGCACCCGATGGAATTCCTAGGTGACGTGGGTCATGTGGAATATCGCTCGTCCGCTTGGAGATGGTGCTAGTGTTGATGCAAGATAGGTGCACGGTTTGCGCCAAACGCACCATAGGCTCAGATATCTTTTGGACGCACCCGATGGAACTCCTAGGTGACGTGGGTCATGTGGAATCTCGCTTGGTCCGCTTTGGAGATGGTGTTAGTGTTGATGTAAGATAGGTTTACGGCTTGCGCTTAAACGTACCATAGGCTCAGATATCGTTTTGGACGCACCCGATGGAACTCCTAGGTGACGTGGGTCATGTGGAATCTCGCTCGTCCGTTTGGAGATGGTGTTAGTGTCCACATGTAAGATAGGTGACCCGACGGTTTGGTGACTAAACTCATTCATAGCTCATTTATATCGCTTTGGAGATTTGGATGCACTCCGATGGATACGGATGTGTCGAAGGTCATGGTTTACCAAAGTACCATTTGCGGCTATGAAATCATTTACGCTTTTGGACCCGATGGAACTCCTAGGTGATGTGGGTCATGTGGAATCTCTGCCTCGTCCGCTTGGAGATGGTGTTAGTGTTGATGTAAGATAGGTGCACGGTTTGGGCTAAACGCACCATAGGCTCGCCAGATATCGCTTTTGGACGCATTCGATGGAACTCCCTAGGTGACGTGGGTCATGTGGAATCTCGCTCGTCCGCTTGGAGATGGTGTTAGTGTTGATGTAAGATAGGTGCACGGTTTGGGCTAAACGCACCATAGGCTCAGATATCATTTTGGACGCACCGATGGAACTCCTAGGTGACGTGGGTCATGTGGAATCTCGCTCGTCCGCTTTGGAGATGGTGTAAGTGTTGATGTAAGATAGGTTTACGGGTTTGCGCTAAACGCACCATAGGCTCGCGATATCGCTTTTGGATGCACCCGATGGAACTCCTAGGTGACGTGGGTCATGTGGAATCTCGCTCGTCCGCTTTGGAGATGGTGTTAGTGTTAGATGCAAGATAGGTGCACGGTTTGGCGCCAAACGTACCATAGGCTCAGATATCCTTTTTGGACGCACCTGATGGAACTCCTTAGGTGACGTGGGTCATGTGAAGCTCTCGCTGGTCCGCTTGGAGATGGTGTTAGTCTTGATGTAAGATAGGTGCACGGTTTGCGCTAAAAGTACCATAGGCTATGAAATCATTTTGGACGCACCGATGGAACTCCTAGGTGATGTGGGTCATGTGGAATCTCGCTTCGGTCCGTTTGGAGATGGTGTTAGTGTTGATGTAAGATAGGTGCACGGTTTGGGCTAAACGTACCATAGGCTCAGATATCATTTTGGACGCACCCGATGGAACTCCTAGGTGACGTGGGTCATGTGGAATCTCGCTCGGTCCGTTTGGAGATGGTGTTAGTGTTGATGTAAGATAGGTGCACGGTTTGGCGCTAAACGTACCATAGGCTCAGATATCATTTTGGACGCACCCGATGGAACCCTAGGTGACGTGGGTCATGTGGAATCTCGCTCGTCCGCTTTGGAGATGATGTTAGTGTTGATGTAAGATAGGTGCACGGTTTGCGCTAAACGTACCATAGGCTCAGATATCGTTTTGGATGCACCCGATCGAACTCCTAGGTGACGTGGGTCATGTGGAATCTCGCTCAATCCGCTTTGGAGATGGTGTTAGTGTTAGTGCAAGATAGGTGCACGGTTTGGCGCCAAACGAACCATAGGCTCAGATATCCTTTAGGACGACCGATGGTACTCTTAGGTGACAAAGCTCATGTGGAAGCTCGCTTTGGGTCGTTTGGAGATAGTGCTAATCTTGACACAAGATCGGTGCACGGTTTGCGAAAGTACCATAGGCTATGAAATCATTTTGGACGCACCGATGGAACTCCTAGGTGATGTGGGTCATGTGGAATCTCGCTCGTCCGTTTAGAGATGGTGTTAGTGTTGATGTAAGATAGGTGCACGGTTTGGGCTAAACGCACCATAGGCTCAGATATCGCTTTTGGACGCACCCGATGGAACTCCTAGGTGACGGGTTCATGTGGAATCTCGCTCGGGTCCGCTTGGAGATGGTGTTAGTGTTGATGTAAGATTGATGCATGGTTTGCGCCAAACGCATTATAGGCTCAGATATCTTTTAGGACGCACCCGATGGAACTCCTAGGTGACGTGGGTCATGTGGAATCTCGTTCGGTCCGTTTGGAGATGATGTTAGTGTTGATGTAAGATAGGTGCATGGTTTGCACTAATCATACCATTGGCTCAGATATCGTTTTGGATGCACCCGATGGAACTCCTAGGTGACGTGGGTCATGTGGAATCTCGTTCGGTCCATTTGGAGATGGTGTTAGTGTTAGTGCAAGATAGGTGCACGGTTTGCGCTTAAACGCACTATAGGCTCAGATATCGCTTTTGGATGCACCCGATAGAACTCCTAGGTGACGTGGGTCATGTGGAATCTCGCTCGTCCGCTTTGGAGATGGTGTTAGTGTTGAGTGCAAGATAGGTGCACGGTTTGCGCTTAAACGCACCATAGGCTCAGATATCTTTGAGGACGCACCGATGGAATTCCTAGGTGACGTGGGTCATGTGGAATCTCGCTCGTCCGTTTGGAGATGGTGTTAGTGTTAGTGCAAGATAGGTGCACGGTTTGGGCCAAATATACCATAGGCTCAGATATCATTTAGGACGCACCCGATGGTACTCTTAGGTGACGTGGCTCATGTGGAAGCTCGTTTTGGTTCCGTTTGGAGATAGTGCTAATCTTGACACAAGATCGGTGGTGCACGGTTTGCGCTTAAAAGTACCATAGGCTATGAAATCATTTTGGACGCACCCGATGGAACTCCTAGGTGATGTGGGTCATGTGGAATGTCGTTTCGTCCGCTTTGGAGATGGTGTTAGTGTTGATGTAAGATAGGTGCACGGTTAGGGCTAAACGTACCATAGGCTCAGATATCGTTTTGGACGCACCCGATGGAACTCCTAGGTGACGTGGTTCATGTGGAATCTCGCTCGGTCCGTTTGGAGATGGTGTTAGTGTTGATGTAAGATAGGTGCACGGTTTGCGCTAAATGTACCATAGGCTTAGATATTGTTTTGGACGCACCCGATGGAACTCCTTGGTGATGTGGGTCATGTGGAATCTCGTTCGGTCCGTTTGGAGATGGTGTTAGTGTTGATGTAAGATAGGTGCACGGTTTGCACTAAACGTACCATAGGCTCGAGATATCGCTTTTGGACGCACCGATGGAACTCCTAGGTGACGTGGTTCATGTGGAATCTCGCTCGTCCCGTTTGGAGATGGTGTTAGTGTTGATGTAAGATAGGTGCACGGGTTTGCGCTAAATGTACCATAGGCGAGATATTGTTTTGGACGCACCCGATGGAACTCCTTGGTGATGTGGGTCATGTGGAATCTCGCTCGTCCGCTTGGAGATGATGTTAGTGTTGATGTAAGATAGGCGCATGGTTTTGCGCTAATCGCACCATAGGCTTAGATATCGCTTTTGGACGCACCCAATGGAACTCCTAGGTGACGTGGGTCATGTGGAATCTCGCTCGTCCGTTTGGAGATGGTGTTAGTGTTAGTGCTAGATAGGTGCACGATTTGCGCCTAAATGTACCATAGGCTCGAGATATCTTTAGGACGCACCCGATGGAACCCTAGGTGACGTGGGTCATGTGGAATCTCGCTCGGTCCGTTTGGAGATGATGTAAGTGTTGATGTAAGATAGGTGCACGGTTTGGCGCTTAAACGTACCATAGGCTCAAATATCGTTTTGGATGCACCGATCGAACTCCTTGGTGATGTGGGTCATGTGGAATCTTGTTCGGTCCGTTTGGAGATGATGTTAGTGTTGATGTAAGATAGGTGCACGGTTTGCGCTAATCATACCATTGGCTCAGATATCGTTTTGGACGCACCCGATGGAATTCCTCGGTGACGTGGGTCATGTGGAATCTCGTTCGGTCCGTTTGGAGGTGGTGTTAGTGTTGATGTAAGAGAGGTCCACGGTTTGCACTGAACGTACCATCGGCTCAGATATAGTTTTGGATGCACCCAATGGAACTCCTAGGTGACGTGGGTCATGTGGAATCGCGTTCGTCCGGTTTGGAGATGATGCTAGTGTTAGTGCAAGATAGGTGCACGGTTTGCGCCAAACGTACCATAGGCTCAGATATCTTTTAGGACGCACCCGATGGAACTCCTAGGTGACGTGGGTCATGTGGAATCTCGTTCGGTCCGTTTGGAGATGATGTTAGTGTTGATGTAAGATAGGTTTACGGTTTGCGCTTAAACGCACCATCGGCTCGAGATATCGTTTTGGATGCACCCGATGGAACTCCTAGGTGACGTGGGTCATGTGGAATCTCGTTCGGTCCGTTTGGAGATGGTGCTAGTGTTAGTGCAAGATAGGTGCACGGTTTGCGCTAAACGTACCATAGGCTCAGATATCTTTTAGGACGCACCCGATGGAACTCCTAGGTGACGTGGGTCATGTGGAATCTCATTCGGTCCGTTTGGAGATGATGTAAGTGTTGATGTAAGATAGGTTTACGGTTTGCGCTAAACGTACCATAGGCTCAGATATCGTTTTGGATGCACCCGATCGAACTCCTAGGTGACGTGGGTCATGTGGAATCTCGTTCGGTCCGTTTGGAGATGGTGTTAGTGTTAGTGCAAGATAGGTGCACGGTTTGGGCCAAACGAACCATAGGCTCAGATATCCTTTAGGACGCACCCGATGGTACTCTTAGGTGACGAAGCTCAACTGGAAGCTCGTTTTGGTTCGTTTGGAGATAGTGCTAATCTTGACACAAGATCGGTGCACGGTTTGCGCCGAAAGTACCATAGGCTATGAAATCATTTTGGCGCACCCGATGGAACTCCTAGGTGATGTGGGTCATGTGGAATCTCGTTCGTCCGTTTGGAGATGGTGTTAGTGTTGATGTAAGATAGGTGCACGGTTTGGGCTAAACGTACCATAGGCTCAGATATCATTTTGGACGCACCCGATGGAACTCCTAGGTGACGTGGTTCATGTGGAATCTCGCTCGGTCCGTTTGGAGATGGTGTTAGTGTTGATGTAAGATAGGTGCACGGTTTGCGCTAAATGTACCATAGGCTTAGATATTGTTTTGGACGCACCCGATGGAACTCCTTGGTGATGTGGGTCATGTGGAATCTTGTTCGGTCCGTTTGGAGATGATGTTAGTGTTGATGTAAGATAGGTGCACGGTTTGCGCTAATCATACCATTGGCTCAGATATCGTTTTTTGGACGCACCGATGGAATTCCACCAGGTGACGTGGGTCATGTGGAATCTCGCTCGTCCGCTTTGGAGGTGGTGTTAGTGTTGATGTAAGAGAGGTCCACGGTTTGCACTGAATGTACCATCGGCTCAGATATAGTTTTGGATGCACCCAATGGAACTCCTAGGTGACGTGGGTCATGTGGAATCGCGTTCGGTCTGTTTGGAGATGATGCTAGTGTTAGGGCAAGATAGGTGCACGGTTTGCGCCAAACGTACCATAGGCTCAGATATCTTTTAGGACGCACCCGATGGAACCCTAGGTGACGTGGGTCATGTGGAATCTCGCTCGTCCGTTTGGAGATGATGTAAGTGTTGATGTAAGATAGGTTTACGGTTTTGCGCTAAACGTACCATAGGCTCAGATATCGTTTTAGATGCACCCGATCGAACTCCTAGGTGACGTGGGTCCTGTGGAATCTCGTTCGGTCCGTTTGGAGATGGTGTTAGTGTTAGTGCAAGATAGGTGCACGGTTTGGGCCAAACGAACCATAGGCTCAGATATCCTTTAGGACGCACCCGATGGTACTCTTAGGTGACGAAGCTCAACTGGAAGCTCGTTTTGGTTCGTTTGGAGATAGTGCTAATCTTGACACAAGATCGGTGCACGGTTTGCGCCGAAAGTACCATAGGCTATGAAATCATTTTGGCGCACCGATGGAACTCCTAGGTGATGTGGGTCATGTGGAATCTCGTTCGGTCCGTTTGGAGATGGTGTTAGTGTTGATGTAAGATAGGTGCACGGTTTGGGCTAAACGTACCATAGCCTCAGATATCGTTTTGGACGCACCCGATGGAACTCCTAGGTGACGTGGGTCATGTGGAATCTCGTTCGGTCCGTTTGGAGATGGTGTTAGTGTTAGTGCAAGATAGGTGCACGGTTTGGCGCCAAACATACCATAGCTTCAGATATCTTTGAGGACGCACCGATGGTACTCTTAGGTGACGTGGGTCATGTGGAATCTCGTTCGTCCGTGTAACACCTCGGGTGTTTAAAATACTAAAACTCGACATGTCATCATATGCATTGCAAAGCATTTGGCATTTGGTGAAAACTTTGAGATGCATACACTAAAACAAGTTTATATTCATGTGGTATGTGTTGAATTGTATTGTTTGACTTAAATTCAAAGTTTGTTTGGATTTTGAATTTTCGAGAAAATCCCGCTTTTCAAAGATTTAAATCCTACCCGAAAAATCCATTTCAAAATCTAGATGTAATTAGGAGATGGTTATAGAAGCAAAGTTGTAGAACTTTCAATTTTGAACAACTTTTGTTTTTGGAGATTTTTGAGTTGTTATGAAAAATTTGAGAGTAAATTGTGAATTTTTGGCGTTTGGCAATTTTGTAATTTTTGTGAACAAAGTGTTCACCGCTTAAGCTACATTGCCGTCGTTCCTTCTTCTCGGCGTTCTAGGCGTGTCGTGGGCTGCTCTTTTGATGTCGCTACCGGCACGGAATAGCTCCGTCGTGGCTTCCTTTTGAGCTTCAAGGCCGCCGCTTATAAGTACCAAGACGTCGCCATCGCTGCTTTTTCTTCCTTTGTTTTCACCACCGTCGTTGTCATCGCTCCAACAAGCTCAAGATCGCTCTCCCTAGCGCTGTTGCCATCTCGGTAAAGGCCGCCCTAGTTCCGCTTTTTCCTTGCGAATCCAGCCACCTAGCCTTGATCGCTCGAAATTGCCGAGAACTCGCTGTCCACGTTTTTCTTCCTCGAGGTCAAGAACTTCACCGCCGCGGGCGCGTGTCATCGCGGGCTGAGCTTTTCGGTGAGCCGTTGTTCCGTAATCAGTGTACTTACGGTTTCGCTTTTGATGCTGTAGTCTTTAGTCGCTTGTTGTTTACTCATTTTGATCGCTGCCGCAATGCCGGTTCTCCTCACCGACGATCTTTGCTTCGGATAGCTCAAGATAGTGGTCGGATAGCTCGGCATAGTGGTTTGATAGCTCAAAGATAGTGGTCGGATAGCTCAAAGCATAGTGGTCGGATAGCTCAACATAGTGGTCGGATAGCTCACCATAGTGGTCGGATAGCTCACCATAGTGGTCGGATAGTTCACCATAGTGGTCGGATAGTTCACCATAGTGGTCGGAGAGTTCACCAAAGTGAGCGGTGCTAGCGTGGTCACATCGGCCATTTAATATGGTTTGGTTAATTTGGTTTGTAATCAGATCAGCCAAGAAAAATTGTATCCAATTTATTTATTTTTGTATCCATCATCGAGCATCATGTTTCATATTCCCCATCATGTAAACATGGCAATGTTACTACGCAGTAGTAAACGAAGGTGAACGCGTGGTAGTTAATCAAGTTGCGGAGGAGGTTGATCTCGTCTGTTGAAGTCGGATCAAGACGTGTGAAACGTCGCAGAGCCGATTTTTTCCCACAACGAAGGCAAGCCCGGATGCATATAACCCTACATTTTGTATTTTACAAATTGATTTCGCTTTTGCTTTTCAATATTGCATTAAGTGATTAGAAGTCAAGTGGAAACCTAATTGTTGCATTATCAACCTTGTTGTTCCATATCTACTTTGTTACCCGCTTAAAAAAAAAAATCGATATGCCTAGTTATGCTTAGCTCGCTTAGACCGATCGAGTTGGGTGATACCTGCCACCGCAAGTTTTAAATGGAACATTGGTTAATTATGTTAGCATGTGATATGGGAATGTGGAGTAATAAATCTAGACCGGGCGGACTCGGTAGGTGTGTGAGCCACAAGACATGGAGGTCTTGTGAGCGGGTTCTTTCCGCCTGCAGGTCGATTAAGGTCCGCACTGCTGTTGACCCGTGTGAGTTGAGAATTTGTAGTACTAACCACATACTCCGGTAAGCCTAAACTTGGCGATTCTATTACGAGAATGGCTACTCGCAAGACCGGGAGTGGAGAGATGGCGGAGTAGCGTGTACCCTCGTGGGTCGGAATGTGGCCGGATTTGAGGTGTGTTGTTTCTCGGGTGGCGCATGGACCCGCTCTTGTTTTTGAGGAGAGGATCAAGGGTAGGTTGGTATATGTAGGTCGTGACCTACATATGTGTCGGTGGTCCGGAATTTCAATTGGGTTTATAATCGGTTCGAATCGTCGTTGTTCTCGGTTATGGAGACTCAATTCTCGATCATCATCGAGATTAATAACCGGAACTCGAGAATGGTTCGAGAAAGTGTTGATATGAAGTTTCATGATCTTAATACGGATCGTGTCACTTTGTATATGATCCGATGAGATTTTAAATATTGATACAAAGAATTTTGTTAAAGTGCTTTTAAGCAAAAGAACTTTGATTATTGCTAAAGCCATACCTTGAATCCTCGAGCCCGCATTCCCGAGTCTTATCGGTTTTCATTTTTGGTTAAGTCTTGTTGAGTACTTTTCGCACTCGTGGTTCGCTGACCCTTGTTGCGTGTGAGGCTCATGAGCGATCTGCTTTTGGATCATGCCGCATGACCGTTGTTCAAAGGCGATGATGATAAGTAATGTGTGGCCCTTAAGGTAAAGTGTTGATATTTGTGTGTTTTGTATATATTATAATGCCACTCCACTACTACGCTTTGTAATAATAATCGAACTTAGTTTGTAAGGTTTGAAATAAATGTTTTGTAAACTAAGTTATTGTAAGACTTCCACCGATTTACTCGTGTTGATATTTGGATAAATGTTGTAATATCGCAATGACTCAGTAATGTGATCCCCGCTCGGAAATCGTGGATGATTCGGGGTTCTCCGAGGACACCCGACAGCCTTCTTAAGTTATCGGTAACATATGCATAAATGTCAAAGGTCGTTGGACAAAGTTGATGTGCATATGGGCCCTATAATTTAGGAGGTTCTCGCCACGTAATGGTATCGAGCGATCGTTACAAGGTTTTTGTGGTATTGTTTTACAAAAACTTCAAAATGATTTGGATGACTAAATTTAACTTGATAGTTTGGTCCAAATTGCTTCCGACTTATCTTATTTCTTTCTCACCATTCCTTATTTGATTAAAAGGGTCTTGTGTGGTGGAGTAGTAATCTTACTATGCCCTATATATAAAAAAATAAATGTTGTTTATGTGCATTATAAACTTTGATGTTTTTGTTCAGAAGAACGATTCATGCATCATGCTTAATTCACTCTGCTACATTTCTTCACCTCTTAGTCTGGAGTTGAGTAGTGAGTCTCCGATTTGAGGAATGTAATCCATCATAGCTGCTCTTTAGACTTTGATCAAGTGGTCTTACTTGGATTAAATTGGTTTCCTACAAGATGGCTCGTGCCAAGATGACGCCCGTAAGTCCTCTCGACCCAAAGGAGTTCCTCGTCACCAACTTGCCCCTAGGAATGATGGTGCTAGCAAGAGAGAATAGGCTTAGGCCCGATCCTCAAAGCGGAGATACAGAGGATTTCTGCAGAGTTAGCCCAAGCTACTAGAGATAGGGCTATGGACGCCATTCGTGTGGGCAGATTACAGAACAATTAAGGCATCTTACCACAAACTCATGTGAACTGCGAACGATGCTAGTTCGCATGACAGTGGAAGGAAGGAATGAAGCTTGGCATAGGGAAAATGTAGCTAGAGTTAGAACTCATGAGTTAGAATTTTATGTAGAAGACTTAGAAGAGCATAATACATATCTCGCATGAGGAAGTTCATAGGCTAAGCAATCTCCTAGATCCAAATCATGAACCCCAAGTTGATGCATTGATCCCGTGTCGCCCTTGTCGGCGAAAGTGTGAATCGGAAGAAGAAGAAGATCCCAAGAATTAGTAATGATTGATGAAAGTGATAGTGAAGGCGGTAATAATTCCGGAATGGATACCGAGTTCAAGTTTGATGTAATCGCGAAAAAGGAGTAGAGTTGTGAAATAATTACTTCTAGTTAAGTTAAGTAGTCTTGTTTAGATGTGGTCTTATGTTTAAATAAGTGGCACCGATGTAATGCGTTGTAGTAAGCTTTTAGGATCTTTCAATAAAGACTTGTGAATAAAGTTTGGTTTGTTATGAGCAGATGCGTCAGACGCGAGGTTCGCAGATTCCGGTACTTCACAAGATGAGGATGATATCCCCAACCCGCCACCAATGCCGTAATTAATTTGGTGATGCTATCGCTGCATTAGTCAATGTGGACTGTGGAAAATTCTCGCTTGTTTCATGAGATGGCTCAAAGTAATCAAAATCGATGCATAGAAATTATGGACGAATCCTAACGGACATGAGGCTACATATGTTGACTTCACAGATACAAAACCCCAAAGTGTTCACTAAGGTCGATGAACCATTGAGGTCGATGACCGGCTTAGGACCATGGAATGTAAATTTGATCTTATTCATTGCATGAATTTCAGAAGTTGTTGTTTGCCGCCCAAAGAACTTAGAGGTGCAGCCGGTGCTTGGTATGCAAACCTTATGGCCATGCAACCCGCAGTGTTCCATTAACTTGGATAGAGTTTCGCATCGCTTTTAGAGCCTATTATATCCCCTCAAGGAGTGATGGCTATGAAGTTAGAAGAGTTCCTTGCCTTGAAGCAAGGAGATCAAACTGTGATGCAAAGATGTAGGAAGATTCAATCACCGTCACAATATGCACCGTAACATGTCAATACGGATGCCAAGAAAAAGAAATGGTTCATGAGAGGTCTAAATACCAAATCTGCAGACAATGATGACAAACTGCACAATATCACTTATCATGAGGCAAGAATATTGCACTTGCTTCAGAGGCAAAGTATCGGCAAAGATAAGGAGCTCAAGAAGAAAAAAAAAGAATGTGTTGTCTGGACCTTTTGGTGGAAACCAAAAGAGGCAGAGAGTGATTTATCATCCAAGAAACCATTATCGCCCCTCCTTATCGTCCGCCGTGATTTCCAAGCCGGGCAACAAGCCAAATGTCCGTCTCTGCTATAACCTATCCGGACTCACAACAACTAATGTTCCTAGTGGTAATACTCCAACATCACAGGTCACAACTTTCCATGTTACAATTGTGGAAGGACTGGTCATTTCTCTAAGGAATGTCCATATCCTAGGCAAAGCTAATCAACATTATCGTAAAGCCCCCGCCAATCAACAACAGGTCAAGCACCAAACAAGAACCACGGTCCGTAATGCTCAAGGGCAAAGATGAGAGGAAGACAGAAGGGTTTTCTATATTCAAGCCGGGAAATTCCAGAAGGAGAGCCGGTGATGATGGGTATGTTTCGCTGCCAATCATCCCGTTAGATTATACTTTTTGATTCTCAAGCGCATCGCATTCCTTCATCAATAGAGCATTTGTTGTGAAGTATGAAATTTCAATTGGGACAACAAAGGAATTTCTTTTATACAATGCCTGGGGACGCCTCTGTGTACTAAGGAAATGGTATACTGTGTACCCATAAACGGGTGGGCATATTTTTCCCACTACCATGATGATCCTAAAGGACCGTGGATATAGATGTAATTTTGGGAATGAATTGGATGTATCAAAGATAAGGCTATTATAAATGCTTTGAATAGAGCTATAAGGGTAAGTTTGCCGATAGTAATTCTCAACTTCTTATCCAACTTCCAACCTTAAGAAGATCGGTGGGCAAAGTTTGTGCAACTGTCGTCAAAGAGATTAGAGATATCCCGTAGTATGTGAATTTCCGATGTGTTTCTCAAGAATTACCCGGTCTACCACCGATAGAGATGTACAGTTTAACATAGAGTTAAAACCCGGAACAGCTCCGATTTCTCGGAGAGCTTATAGGATGCCACCAAAGGAATTGGCCGAGTTGAAAACTCAGTTGCAAGAACTGATTGATAAGGGATTTATCCAACCTAGTTCATCACCTTGGGGATGTCCGCAATTTTTGTGAAAAGAAAGATGAAACCTTGAGGTTATGTGTCGACTCACCGTCTGCTGAATGAAGTGACCATCAAGAATAAGTATCCATTACCTCGGATAGATTTGCTTTTTGATCAACTGGCCGGAGCCAAAGTTTTCTCCAAGATAGATTTGAGGTCAGGATATCACCAAATCAAGATAAAGCCTGAAGATATTCCCAAAACGGCATTTACCACAAGATATGGATTATATGAATATTTGGTCATGTCTTTTGGTTTGACCAATGCTCCAACTCATTTCATGTATTTGATGAATTCAGATTCATGCCCGAGCTAGACAAATTCGTTGTGGTGTTTATTGATGACATTCTAGTATATTCCAAGAGTAAGGAAGAACATGCGGAACATCTCAGAATTGTTCTGACTCGTTTGAGAGAACATCAACTATATGCAAAGTTCAGCAAGTGTGAGTTTTGGCTTAAGGAAGTACAATTTCTTGGACATGTCTTGTCACGGAAGGAGTTTCATTGATCCAAGCAAAGTGAAGGATGTTCTCGATTGGAAACCACCAACCACAGCTCATGAAGTTAGGAGTTTTCCGGGATTGGCGGGTATTACCGCTCGGTTTATTCCAGATTTTTCTAAAGTGTCAAAGTCCATTATCGAGTTGTTGAAGAACCAAGTCAAGTTTGTTTGGTCGTCTGACCGTGAAAAGGCTTTTCAGACTTTGAAAAGATTGTTGACCATCGCATCAAAGATAGCCCAACTCGACATCGAGAAGTCATTTGACGCCTATTGTGATGCGTCGGGTATTGGTATTGGATGTGTGTTAATGCAAGAAGGCCGAGTCATTGCTTATGCATCCGCATAACTTAAGCAACATGAAGAGCACTATCCGACTCATGATTTGGAGTTAGCAAAAATGTGGTCCATTCTTTGAAGATTTGGCGGCATTACCTACTTGGTAATACATGCCATATATATACTGCACCATAAGAGCTTAAAGTATATCTTTACTCAATGTAATTGAATATGCGACAAAGAAGATGGTTAGAGCTGATTAAAGATTATAACTTAGAAGTGCATTATCATCCCGAAAAGCAAATGTGGTTGCAGATGCTCTAAGTCGCAAAAGTTATTGCAATTGCCTCGAAAGTAAGAACAATGGGTTTGACCTTATGTCAAGAGATGGAGAAGTTGAATGTAGATGTAATTCAACAAGGAAGTTTGACCAACATAATTGTTGAAGCCGCTATTCGAGATCAAGTTATTGTCGCTCAAAAGGAAAATAAGGGTATAGCCCATATCAAGGAAAAAGTCAAGAATGGAAAAGCGGAATGCTTTAACATAGATGATGAAGATGTGTTATGGTTCAAGGATCGCCTGGTGGTACCAAAAGTTCCTGAGTTACGGCAGTCAATTCTAGATGAGGCACATGCTACTAGGTTATCTATCCATCCGGGAAGCAACAAGATGTACCATGATTTGAAGCAAAGATTTTGGTGGACTAAAATGAAGATAGAAATTGCAAGATATATAGCAAAGTGTGATACTTGTCGAAAGTAAAAGCTATACATTTGAGGTCCATTGGAGAACTACAACCATTACCTATTCCAAACTTGGAAATGGGAGGACATTAGTATGGACTTTATTGTTGGTCTACCCAAGACATCAAAGGGATATGACTCAATATGGGTTATTGTAGATCGACTAACCAAGTCAACAGATTTTCTTCCGGGGCTCGGAATGCATGTCCCATCGCACGATATGCCAAGTCGCACTTAGAGCGGATTGTGAGTCCGCATGGAGTACCAAGGACCATAGTGTCGATAGGGTACACAGTTTGTCTCCAACTTTTGGAAACAATTACATTCTTCGTTGGGAACCAAGCTTCGCTTAGTACAAATTTATCACCCATGTAGATCGATGGATGATCGAAAGAGTCAATCAAGTACTTGAAGATATGTTAAGGTGTTGTGTCCTTAACTATTCCAAGAAGTGGGATGAGTGTTTGCCTTTTGGCTGAGTTCTCATATAACAATAGTTATCGTGAAAGCATTAGAATGGCTCCATTTGAAGCACTCTATGGTCGAGATGCGTAACATCGTTGAGTTGGTCCGAGCCCCGAGAAAGAAGATTCTTTGGAGTTGATCTTGTGAAAGAAACAGTAAGACAAGGTTAGGCAAATACAAAGTAATTTGAAGATAGCTCATTCCCGACAAAAGAGTTATGCGATAAACACGGCGTCGATTATTGACGTTTAACAAAGGGGACTTTGTGTATCTTAAAGTATCACCAATGAAGGGAGTTACTCGCTTTGGTGTTAAAGGCAAGTTAGCACCTCGATATATTGGACCATTTCAAATTTTGGAGAGGTATGGAAAAGTGGCATATCGCTTGAAATTACCGTAACATCTATCGAAAGGCATGATGTATTCCATGTTTCTCAATTGAAGAAGTGTCTCCGAGTGCCCGAAAGCGTAATGTTGAGATTGAAGGGGTAGGACTTGAATCGATTTGACTTATTCGTAATATCCTATCCGAAAGTGTTGGCTCGTAAAGATCGTGTTACTCAAGGAGGACAATAAAGTTCTACAAGATACAATGGAATCAACATTCAAGAGGAAGCTACCGGGAATCAAGATTACTTGTTAGAAAAATTTCGAGTTTCTAGCGCCAATATAGAATAGATAATGTTAGTTGAGCTCGGTTACTACAAATAGTGTTTTGTAAAGAAACCTCAGTTGTTTTATGGAAGAGTTCGGGATGTTTTTGGATTAACACATTTCCTTTTCCATTACTTACTCTATGGCTTTGAATCTCGGTAAGAGATTTCTTTTAGGGGAAGGATTGTAACACCCGGGTGTTTAAAATACTAAAACCCGACATGTCATCATATGCTTTGCAAAGCATTTGGCATTTGGTGAAAACTTTGAGATGCATACACTAAAACAAGTTTATATTCATGTGGTATGTGTTGAATTGTATTGTTTGACTTAAATTCAAAGTTTGTTTGGATTTTGAATTTTTCGAGAAAATCCCGCTTTTCAAAGATTTAAATCCTACCCCGAAAATCCATTTCAAAATCTAGATGTAATTAGGAGATGGTTATAGAAGCAAAGTTGTAGAACTTTCAATTTTGAACAACTTTTGTTTTTGGAGATTTTTGAGTTGTTATGAAAAATTTGAGAGTAAATTGTGAATTTTTGGCGTTTGGCAATTTTGTAATTTTTGTGAACAGTGTTCACCGCTTAAGCTACATTGCCGCTCGTTCCTTCTTGGCGTTCTAGGCGTGTCGTGGCCGTCTTTTGATGTCGCTACCGGCACGGAATAGCTCCGTCGTGGCTTCCTTGAGCTTCGCTACCGCCGCTTATAAGTACCAAGACGTCGTCATCGCTGCTTTTTCTTCCTTTGTTTTCACCACCGTCGTTGTCATCGCTCCAACAAGCTCGCAAGATCGTCTCCCTAGCGCTTGTTGCTATCTCTCGGTAAAAGGCCGCCCTAGTTCCGTCTTTTTCCTTGCGAATCCAGCCACTAGCCTTGATCGCTCGAAATTGCCGAGAACTCGCTGTCCACGTTTTTTTCTTCCTCGAGGTCAAGAACTTCACCGCCATGGGCGTGTCATCGTGGCTGAGCTTTTCGGTGAGCCGTTGTCCGTAATCGCGGTACTTACGGTTTCGCTTTTGATGTCTGTAGTCTTTAGTCGCTTGTTGTTTACTCATTTTGATCGCTGCGATCGCCGGTTCTCCTCACCGACGATCTTTGCTTCGGATAGCTCAAAGATAGTGGTCGGATAGCTCAAAGATAGTGGTCGGATAGCTCAAAGATAGTGGTCGGATAGCTCAAAGATAGTGGTCGGATAGCTCAACATAGTGGTCGGATAGCTCACCATAGTGGTCGGATAGCTCACCATAGTGGTCGGATAGTTCACCATAGTGGTCGGATAGTTCACCATAGTGGTCGGAGAGTTCACCAAAGTGAGCGGTGCTAGCGTGGTCACATCGCCATTTAATATGGTTTGGTTAATTTGGTTTGTAATCAGATCACAAGAAAAATTGTATCCAATTTATTTATTTTTGTATCCATCATCGAGCATCATGTTTCATATTCCCCATCATGTAAACATGGCAATGTTACTACGTAGTAGTAAACGAAGGTGAACGCGTGGTAGTTAATCAAGTTGCGGAGGAGGTTGATCTGTCTGCTGAAGTCGGATCGAAGACGTGAAACGTCCGCAGAGCCGATTTTTCCGCCAACGAAGGCAAGCCCCGGATGCATATAACCCTACCTTGTATTTTACAAATTGATTTCGCTTTTGCTTTTCAATATTGCATTAAGTGATTAGAAGTCAAGTGGAAACCTAATTGTTGCATTATCAACCTTGTTGTTCTATCTACTTTGTTACCCGCTTAAAAAAAAAAAATATGATATGCCTAGTTATGCTTAGCTCGCTTAGACCGATCGAGTTGGGTGATACCTATCACCGCAAGTTTTAAATGGAACATTGGTTAATTATGTTAGCATGTGATATGGGAATGTGGAGTAATAAATCTAGACCAGGCGGACTCGGTGTGTGTGAGCCACAAGACATGGAGGTCTTGTGAGCGGGTTCTTTCCACTGTGTCGATTAAGGTCCGCACTGTTGTTGACCTGTGTGAGTTGAGAATTTGTAGTACTAACCACATACTCCTAAGCCTAAACTTGGCGATTCTATTACGAGAATGGCTACTCGCAAGACCGGGAGTGGAGAGATGGCGGAGTAGCGTGTACCCCTCGTGGCTGGAATGTGGCGGATTTGAGGTGTGTCTTTGTGCTCTCGGGTGGCGCTGGACCCGTTCTTGTTTCAGAGGATCCAAGGGTAGGTTGGTATATGTAGGTCGGGGACCTACATATGTCGTGGTGGTCTGGAATTCCCAATTTGGGTTTATAATCGGTTCAATCGCCGTTGCTCCTCGGTTATGGAGACTCAATTCTCGATCATCATCGAGATTAATAACCGGAACTCGTGAATGGTTCGAGAAAGTGTTGGATATGAAGTTTCATGATCTTAATACGGATCGTGTCGACTTTGTATATGATCCGATGAGATTTTAAATATTGATACAAAGAATTTTGTTAAAGTGCTTTTAAGCAAAAGAACTTTGATTATTGCTAAAGCCATACCTTGAATCCTCGAGCCTCGCATTCCCGAGTCTTACTCGGTTTTCATTTCGGTTAAGTCTTGTTGAGTACTTTCGCACTCGTGGTTCGCTGACCCTTGTTGCGGTGAGGCTCATGAGCAGATCTGTTTTGGATCATGCCGCATGACCGTTGTTCAAAGGCGATGATGATAAGTAATGTGTGCCCTTAGGGTAAGGCGGTGTATTTGTGTGTTTTGTATATATTATAATGCCACTCCACTACTACGTTTTGTAATAATAATCGAACTTAGTTTGTAAGGTTTGAAATAAATGTTTTGTAAACTAAGTTATTGTAAGACTTCCATTGATTTACTCTGTGTTGATATTTGGATAAATGTTGTAATACCGCAATGACTCAGTAATGTGATCCCGCTCGGAAATCGTGGATGATTCGGGTTCTCCGAGGACACCCGACAGCCTTCTTAAGTTATCGGTAACATATGCATAAATGTCAAAGGTCGTTGGATGTGTGATGTGCATATGGGCCCTATAATTTAGGAGGTTACGCCACGATCCGTTTGGAGATGATGTTAGTGTTGATGTAAGATAGGTGCACGGTTTTGGGCTAAATGTACCATAGGCTCAGATATCGTTTTAGGGACGCACCCGATGGTACTCTTAGGTGACGTAAGCTCAACCTGGAAAGCTCGTTTTGGTTCGTTTGGAGATAGTGCTAATCTTGACACAAGATCGGTGCACGGTTTGCGCCGAAAGTACCATAGGCTATGAAATCATTTTGGCGCACCCGATGGAACTCCTAGGTGATGTGGGTCATGTGGAATCTCGTTCGGTCCGTTTGGAGATGGTGTTAGTGTTGATGTAAGATAGGTGCACGGTTAGGGCTAAACGTACCATAGGCTCAGATATCGTTTTGGACGCACCCGATGGAACTCCTAGGTGACGTGGTTCATGTGGAATCTCGCTCGGTCCGTTTGGAGATGGTGTTAGTGTTGATGTAAGATAGGTGCACGGTTTGCGCTAAATGTACCATAGGCTTAGATATTGTTTTGGACGCACCCGATGGAACTCCTTGGTGATGTGGGTCATGTGGAATCTCGTTCGGTCCGTTTGGAGATGGTGTTAGTGTTGATGTAAGATAGGTGCACGGTTTGCACTAAACGTACCATAGGCTCAGATATCGTTTTGGACGCACCCGATGGAACTCCTAGGTGACGTGGTTCATGTGGAATCTCGCTCGGTCCGTTTGGAGATGGTGTTAGTGTTGATGTAAGATAGGTGCACGGTTTGCGCTAAATGTACCATAGGCGTAGAGATATTGTTTTGGACGCACCCGATGGAACTCCTTGGTGATGTGGGTCATGTGGAATCTCGTTCGGTCCGTTTGGAGATGATGTTAGTGTTGATGTAAGATAGGTGCATGGTTTGCGCTAATCGTACCATAGGCTTAGATATCGTTTTGGACGCACCCGATGGAATTCCTAGGTGACGTGGGTCATGTGGAATCTCGTTCGGTCCGTTTGGAGATGGTGTTAGTGTTGATGTAAGATAGGTGCACGGTTTGCACTAAACGTACCATCGGCTCAGATATAGTTTTGGATGCACCCAATGGAACTCCTAGGTGACGTGGGTCATGTGGAATCTCGTTCGGTCCGTTTGGAGATGGTGTTAGTGTTAGTGCAAGATAGGTGCACGGTTTGCGCCAAACGTACCATAGGCTCAGATATCTTTTAGGACGCACCCGATGGAACTCCTAGGTGACGTGGGTCATGTGGAATCTCGTTCGGTCCGTTTGGAGATGATGTTAGTGTTGATGTAAGATAGGTGCACGGTTTGCGCTAAACGTACCATAGGCTCAGATATCGTTTTGGATGCACCCGATGGAACTCCTAGGTGACGTGGGTCATGTGGAATCTCGTTCGGTCCGTTTGGAGATGGTGTTAGTGTTGATGTAAGATAGGTGCACGGTTTGCGCTAAACGTACCATAGGCTCAGATATCCTTTTGGACGCACCCGATGGAACTCCTAGGTGACGTGGGTCATGTGGAATCTCGTTTTGGTCCGTTTGGAGATGGTGTTAGTGTCTTGACACAAGATCGGTGCATGGTTTGCGCCAAAAGTACCATAGGCTATGAAATCATTTTGGCGCACCCGATGGAACTCCTAGGTGATGTGGGTCATGTGGAATCTCGTTTGGTCCGTTTGGAGATGGTGTTAGTGTTGATGTAAGATAGGTGCACGGTTTGCGCTAAACGTACCATAGGCTCAGATATCGTTTTGGACGCACCCGATGGAACTCCTAGGTGACGTGGGTCATGTGGAATCTCGTTCGGTCCGTTTGGAGATGGTGTTAGTGTTGATGTAAGATAGGTGCACGGTTTGCGCTAAATGTACCATAGGCTTAGATATTGTTTTGGACGCACCCGATGGAACTCCTTGGTGATGTGGGTCATGTGGAATCTCGTTCGGTCCGTTTGGAGATGATGTTAGTGTTGATGTAAGATAGGTGCACGGTTTGCGCTAATCGTACCATAGGCTCAGATATCGTTTTGGACGCACCCGATGGAATTCCTAGGTGACGTGGGTCATGTGGAATCTCGTTCGGTCCGTTTGGAGATGGTGTTAGTGTTGATGTAAGATAGGTGCACGGTTTGCGCTAAACGTACCATAGGCTCAGATATAGTTTTGGATGCACCCAATGGAACTCCTAGGTGACGTGGGTCATGTGGAATCTCGTTCGGTCCGTTTGGAGATGATGTTAGTGTTGATGTAAGATAGGTGCACGGTTTGCGCTAAACGTACCATAGGCTCAAGATATCTTTTGGACGCACCCGATGGAACTCCTAGGTGACGTGGGTCATGTGGAATCTCGTTCGGTCCGTTTGGAGATGATGTTAGTGTTGATGTAAGATAGGTGCACGGTTTTGCGCTAAAGCGTACCATAGGCTCGAGATATCGTTTTGGATGCACCCGATGGAACTCCTAGGTGGCGTGGGTCATGTGGAATCTCGTTCGGTCCGTTTGGAGATGGTGTTAGTGTTGATGTAAGATAGGTGCGGTTTTGCCAAAGCGTACCATAGGCTCGAGATATAGTTTTTGGACGCACCCGATGGAACTCCTAGGTGACGTGGGTCATGTGGAATCTCGTTTGGTTCGTTTGGAGATGGTGTTAGTGTTGATGTAAGATAGGTGCACGGTTTTGCGCTAAGCGTACCATAGGCTAGATATCATTTTTGGCGCACCGATGGAACTCCTAGGTGCGTGGGTCATGTGGAATCTCGTTCGGTCCGTTTGGAGATGGATGGTGTTAGTGTTGATGTAAGATAGGTGCGGTTTGCGCTAAGCGTACCATAGGCTCGAGATATCGTTTTTGGCGCACCCGATGGAACTCCTAGGTGACGCGTGGGTCATGTGGAATCTCGTTCGGTCCGTTTGGAGATGGTGTTAGTGTTGATGTAAGATAGGTGCACGGTTTTGCGCTAAAGCGTACCATAGGCTTAGATATTTTTGGGCCGCACCCGATGGAACTCCTAGGTGACGTGGGTCATGTGGAATCTCGTTCGGTCCGTTTGGAGATGATGTTAGTGTTGATGTAAGATAGGTGCACGGTTTGCGCTAAACGTACCATAGGCTCAGATATCGTTTTGGATGCACCCGATGGAACTCCTAGGTGACGTGGGTCATGTGGAATCTCGTTCGGTCCGTTTGGAGATGATGTTAGTGTTGATGTAAGATAGGTGCACGGTTTGCGCTAAACGTACCATAGGCTCAGATATCGTTTTGGACGCACCCGATGGAACTCCTAGGTGACGTGGGTCATGTGGAATCTCGTTTTTGGTCCGTTTGGAGATGGTGTTAGTGTTGACACAAGATAGGTGCACGGTTTGCGCTAAACGTACCATAGGCTCAGATATCATTTTGGACGCACCCGATGGAACTCCTAGGTGACGTGGGTCATGTGGAATCTCGTTCGGTCCGTTTGGAGATGGTGTTAGTGTTGATGTAAGATAGGTGCACGGTTTGCGCTAAACGTACCATAGGCTCAGATATCCTTTTGGACGCACCCGATGGAACTCCTAGGTGACGTGGGTCATGTGGAATCTCGTTCGGTCCGTTTGGAGATGGTGTTAGTGTTGATGTAAGATAGGTGCACGGTTTGCGCTAAACGTACCATAGGCTCAGATATCGTTTTGGACGCACCCGATGGAACTCCTAGGTGACGTGGGTCATGTGGAATCTCGTTCGGTCCGTTTGGAGATGGTGTTAGTGTTGATGTAAGATAGGTGCACGGTTTGCGCTAAACGTACCATAGGCTTAGATATTGTTTTGGACGCACCCGATGGAACTCCTAGGTGACGTGGGTCATGTGGAATCTCGTTCGGTCCGTTTGGAGATGATGTTAGTGTTGATGTAAGATAGGTGCACGGTTTGCGCTAAACGTACCATAGGCTCAAGATATCTTTTGGACGCACCCGATGGAACTCCTAGGTGACGTGGGTCATGTGGAATCTCGTTCGGTCCGTTTGGAGATGATGTTAGTGTTGATGTAAGATAGGTGCACGGTTTGCGCTAAACGTACCATAGGCTCAGATATCGTTTTGGATGCACCCGATGGAACTCCTAGGTGACGTGGGTCATGTGGAATCTCGTTCGGTCCGTTTGGAGATGGTGTTAGTGTTGATGTAAGATAGGTGCACGGTTTGCGCTAAACGTACCACCATAGGCTCAGATATCGTTTTGGACGCACCCGATGGAACTCCTAGGTGACGTGGGTCATGTGGAATCTCGTTTGGTCCGTTTGGAGATGGTGTTAGTGTTGACACAAGATAGGTGCACGTTTTGCGCTAAACGTACCATAGGCTCAGATATCGTTTTTGGCGCACCCGATGGAACTCCTAGGTGATGTGGGTCATGTGGAATCTCGTTCGGTCCGTTTGGAGATGGTGTTAGTGTTGATGTAAGATAGGTGCACGGTTTGCGCTAAACGTACCATAGGCTCAGATATCATTTTGGACGCACCCGATGGAACTCCTAGGTGACGTGGGTCATGTGGAATCTCGTTCGGTCCGTTTGGAGATGGTGTTAGTGTTGATGTAAGATAGGTGCACGGTTTGCGCTAAACGTACCATAGGCTCAGATATCGTTTTGGACGCACCCGATGGAACTCCTAGGTGACGTGGGTCATGTGGAATCTCGTTCGGTCCGTTTGGAGATGATGTTAGTGTTGATGTAAGATAGGTGCACGGTTTGCGCTAAACGTACCATAGGCTCAGATATCATTTTGGACGCACCCGATGGAACTCCTAGGTGACGTGGGTCATGTGGAATCTCGTTCGGTCCGTTTGGAGATGGTGTTAGTGTTGATGTAAGATAGGTGCACGGTTTGCGCTAAACGTACCATAGGCTCAGATATCGTTTTGGACGCACCCGATGGAACTCCTAGGTGACGTGGGTCATGTGGAATCTCGTTCGGTCCGTTTGGAGATGATGTTAGTGTTGATGTAAGATAGGTGTGCGGTTTGCGCTAAGCGTACCATAGGCTCGAGATATCGTTTTTGGGCGCACCCGATGGAACTCCTAGGTGACGTGGGTCATGTGGAATCTCGTTCGGTCCGTTTGGAGATGGTGTTAGTGTTGATGTAAGATAGGTGCACGGTTTGCGCTAAACGTACCATAGGCTCAGATATCATTTTGGATGCACCCGATGGAACTCCTAGGTGACGTGGGTCATGTGGAATCTCGTTCGGTCCGTTTGGAGATGGTGTTAGTGTTGATGTAAGATAGGTGCACGGTTTGCGCTAAACGTACCATAGGCTCAGATATCGTTTTGGATGCACCCGATGGAACTCCTAGGTGACGTGGGTCATGTGGAATCTCGTTCGGTCCGTTTGGAGATGATGTTAGTGTTGATGTAAGATAGGTGCACGGTTTGCGCTAAACGTACCATAGGCTCAGATATCGTTTTGGACGCACCCGATGGAACTCCTAGGTGACGTGGGTCATGTGGAATCTCGTTCGGTCCGTTTGGAGATGGTGTTAGTGTTGATGTAAGATAGGTGCACGGTTTTGCGCTAAACGTACCATAGGCTCAGATATCGTTTTGGACGCACCCGATGGAACTCCTAGGTGACGTGGGTCATGTGGAATCTCGTTCGGTCCGTTTGGAGATGGTGTTAGTGTTGATGTAAGATAGGTGCACGGTTTGCGCTAAACGTACCATAGGCTCAGATATCGTTTTGGACGCACCCGATGGAACTCCTAGGTGACGTGGGTCATGTGGAATCTCGTTCGGTCCGTTTGGAGATGGTGTTAGTGTTGATGTAAGATAGGTGCACGGTTTGCGCTAAATGTACCATAGGCTTAGATATTGTTTTGGACGCACCGATGGAACTCCTAGGTGATGTGGGTCATGTGGAATCTCGTTCGGTCCGTTTGGAGATGATGTTAGTGTTGATGTAAGATAGGTGCACGGTTTGCGCTAAACGTACCATAGGCTCAGATATCGTTTTGGACGCACCCGATGGAACTCCTAGGTGACGTGGGTCATGTGGAATCTCGTTCGGTCCGTTTGGAGATGGTGTTAGTGTTGATGTAAGATAGGTGCACGGTTTGCACTAAACGTACCATAGGCTCAGATATCGTTTTGGATGCACCCAATGGAACTCCTAGGTGACGTGGGTCATGTGGAATCTCGTTCGGTCCGTTTGGAGATGGTGTTAGTGTTGATGTAAGATAGGTGCACGGTTTGCGCTAAACGTACCATAGGCTAGATATATTTTGGGGCCGTTTTTGGCGCACCCGATGGAACTCCTAGGTGGCGTGGGTCATGTGGAATCTCGTTTGGTCCGTTTGGAGATGATGTTAGTGTTGATGTAAGATAGGTGCGGGTTTGCGCTAAACGTACCATAGGCTCGAGATATCGTTTTGGATGCACCGATGGAACTCCTAGGTGCGTGGGTCATGTGGAATCTCGTTCGGTCCGTTTGGAGATGGTGTTAGTGTTGATGTAAGATAGGTGCGCGGTTTGCGCTAAACGTACCATAGGCTCGAGATATATCTTTTGGGCGCACCGATGGAACTCCTAGGTGACGTGGGTCATGTGGAATCTCGTTTGGTCCGTTTGGAGATGGTGTTAGTGTTGACATAAGATAGGTGCACGGTTTGCGCTAAACGTACCATAGGCTCAGATATCATTTTGGACGCACCCGATGGAACTCCTAGGTGACGTGGGTCATGTGGAATCTCGTTCGGTCCGTTTGGAGATGGTGTTAGTGTTGATGTAAGATAGGTGCACGGTTTGCGCTAAACGTACCATAGGCTCAGATATCGTTTTGGACGCACCCGATGGAACTCCTAGGTGACGTGGGTCATGTGGAATCTCGTTCGGTCCGTTTGGAGATGGTGTTAGTGTTGATGTAAGATAGGTGCACGGTTTGCGCTAAACGTACCATAGGCTTAGATATTGTTTTGGACGCACCCGATGGAACTCCTAGGTGACGTGGGTCATGTGGAATCTCGTTCGGTCCGTTTGGAGATGATGTTAGTGTTGATGTAAGATAGGTGCATGGTTTGCGCTAATCATACCATAGGCTCAGATATCGTTTTGGATGCACCCGATGGAACTCCTAGGTGACGTGGGTCATGTGGAATCTCGTTCGGTCCGTTTGGAGATGGTGTTAGTGTTGATGCAAGATAGGTGCACGGTTTGCGCTAAACGTACCATAGGCTCAGATATCGTTTTGGATGCACCGATGGAACTCCTAGGTGACGTGGGTCATGTGGAATCTCGTTCGGTCCGTTTGGAGATGGTGTTAGTGTTGATGTAAGATAGGTGCACGGTTTGCGCTAAACGTACCATAGGCTCAGATATCTTTTTGGACGCACCCGATGGAACTCCTAGGTGACGTGGGTCATGTGGAATCTCGTTCGGTCCGTTTGGAGATGATGTTAGTGTTGATGTAAGATAGGTGCACGGTTTGCGCTAAACGTACCATAGGCTCAGATATCTTTTTGGACGCACCCGATGGAACTCCTAGGTGACGTGGGTCATGTGGAATCTCGTTTGGTCCGTTTGGAGATGGTGTTAGTGTTGATGTAAGATAGGTGCACGGTTTGCGCTAAACGTACCATAGGCTCAGATATCATTTTGGACGCACCCGATGGAACTCCTAGGTGACGTGGGTCATGTGGAATCTCGTTCGGTCCGTTTGGAGATGGTGTTAGTGTTGATGTAAGATAGGTGCACGGTTTGCGCTAAAGCGTACCATAGGCTCGAGATATCGTTTTGGGCGCACCCGATGGAACTCCTAGGTGACGTGGGTCATGTGGAATCTCGCTTTTCGGTCCGTTTTGGAGATGGTGTTAGTGTTGATGTAAGATAGGTGCGGTTTGCGCTAAACGTACCATAGGCTTAGATATTGTTTTGGACGCACCCGATGGAACTCCTTGGTGATGTGGGTCATGTGGAATCTCGTTCGGTCCGTTTGGAGATGATGTTAGTGTTGATGTAAGATAGGTGCACGGTTTGCGCTAAACGTACCATAGGCTCAGATATCATTTTGGACGCACCCGATGGAACTCCTAGGTGACGTGGGTCATGTGGAATCTCGTTTGGTCCGTTTGGAGATAGTGTTAGTGTTGACACAATAGGTGCACGGTTTGCACTAAGCGTACCATAGGCTCAGATATCGTTTTGGACGCACCCGATGGAACTCCTAGGTGACGTGGGTCATGTGGAATCTCGTTCGGTCCGTTTGGAGATGGTGTTAGTGTTGATGTAAGATAGGTGCACGGTTTTGCGCTAAACGTACCATAGGCTCAGATATCGTTTTGGACGCACCCGATGGAACTCCTAGGTGACGTGGGTCATGTGGAATCTCGTTCGGTCCGTTTGGAGATGGTGTTAGTGTTGATGTAAGATAGGTGCACGGTTTTGCGCTAAACGTACCATAGGCTCAGATATTGTTTTGGACGCACCCGATGGAACTCCTAGGTGATGTGGGTCATGTGGAATCTCGTTCGGTCCGTTTGGAGATGATGTTAGTGTTGATGTAAGATAGGTGATGTGGGTGCGTTTTGCGCTAAGCGTACCATAGGCTCGAGATATAGATATTTTGGACGCACCCGATGGAACTCCTAGGTGACGTGGGTCATGTGGAATCTCGTTCGGTCCGTTTGGAGATGGTGTTAGTGTTGATGTAAGATAGGTGTTTGCGGTTTGCGCTAAACGCACGTACCATAGGCTCAGATATCGTTTTTTGGATGCACCCGATGGAACTCCTAGGTGACGTGGGTCATGTGGAATCTCGTTTCGGTCCGTTTGGAGATGGTGTTAGTGTTGATGCAAGATAGGTGCACTCTTTTTTTACGCTAAGCGTACCATAGGCTCAGATATAGTTTTTGGACGCACCCGATGGAACTCCTAGGTGACGTGGGTCATGTGGAATCTCGTTCGGTCCGTTTGGAGATGATGTTAGTGTTGATGTAAGATAGGTGCACGGTTTGCGCTAAACGTACCATAGGCTCAGATATCGTTTTGGACGCACCCGATGGAACTCCTAGGTGACGTGGGTCATGTGGAATCTCGTTCGGTCCGTTTGGAGATGGTGTTAGTGTTGATGTAAGATAGGTGCACGGTTTGCGCTAAACGTACCATAGGCTCTGATATCATTTTGGACGCACCCGATGGAACTCCTAGGTGACGTGGGTCATGTGGAATCTCGTTCGGTCCGTTTGGAGATGGTGTTAGTGTTGATGTAAGATAGGTGCACGGTTTGCGCTAAACGTACCATAGGCTCAGATATCGTTTTTGGACGCACCCGATGGAACTCCTAGGTGACGTGGGTCATGTGGAATCTCGTTCGGTCCGTTTGGAGATGGTGTTAGTGTTGATGTAAGATAGGTGCACGGTTTGCGCTAAACGTACCATAGGCTTAGATATTGTTTTGGACGCACCCGATGGAACTCCTAGGTGATGTGGGTCATGTGGAATCTCGTTCGGTCCGTTTGGAGATGATGTTAGTGTTGATGTAAGATAGGTGCACGGTTTGCGCTAAACGTACCATAGGCTCAGATATCGTTTTGGACGCACCCGATGGAACTCCTAGGTGACGTGGGTCATGTGGAATCTCGTTTGGTCCGTTTGGAGATGGTGTTAGTGTTGACACAAGATAGGTGCACGGTTTTGCGCTAAGCGTACCATAGGCTCGAGATATCATTTTGGGCGCACCCGATGGAACTCTCCTAGGTGATGTGGGTCATGTGGAATCTCGTTCGGTCCGTTTGGAGATGGTGTTAGTGTTGATGTAAGAGGTGGTGCACGGTTGGGGCTAAACGTACCATAGGCTCAGATATCGTTTTGGACGCACCCGATGGAACTCCTAGGTGACGTGGGTCATGTGGAATCTCGTTTCGGTCCGTTTGGAGATGGTGTTAGTGTTGATGTAAGATAGGTGCACGGTTTGCGCTAAACGTACCATAGGCTTAGATATTGTTTTGGACGCACCCGATGGAACTCCTAGGTGATGTGGGTCATGTGGAATCTCGTTCGGTCCGTTTGGAGATGATGTTAGTGTTGATGTAAGATAGGTGCACGGTTTGCGCTAAACGTACCATAGGCTCAGATATCGTTTTGGACGCACCCGATGGAACTCCTAGGTGACGTGGGTCATGTGGAATCTCGTTCGGTCCGTTTGGAGATGGTGTTAGTGTTGATGTAAGATAGGTGCACGGTTTGCACTAAACGTACCATCGGCTCAGATATAGTTTTGGATGCACCCAATGGAACTCCTAGGTGACGTGGGTCATGTGGAATCTCGTTCGGTCCGTTTGGAGATGGTGTTAGTGTTGATGTAAGATAGGTGCACGGTTTGCGCTAAACGTACCATAGGCTCAGATATCTTTTTGGACGCACCCGATGGAACTCCTAGGTGACGTGGGTCATGTGGAATCTCGTTCGGTCCGTTTGGAGATGATGTTAGTGTTGATGTAAGATAGGTGCACGGTTTGCGCTAAACGTACCATAGGCTCAGATATCGTTTTGGACGCACCCGATGGAACTCCTAGGTGACGTGGGTCATGTGGAATCTCGTTTGGTCCGTTTGGAGATGGTGTTAGTGTTGATGTAAGATAGGTGCACGGTTTGCGCTAAACGTACCATAGGCTCAGATATCATTTTGGACGCACCCGATGGAACTCCTAGGTGATGTGGGTCATGTGGAATCTCGTTCGGTCCGTTTGGAGATGGTGTTAGTGTTGATGTAAGATAGGTGCACGGTTTGCGCTAAACGTACCATAGGCTCAGATATCGTTTTGGACGCACCCGATGGAACTCCTAGGTGACGTGGGTCATGTGGAATCTCGTTCGGTCCGTTTGGAGATGGTGTTAGTGTTGATGTAAGATAGGTGCACGGTTTGCGCTAAACGTACCATAGGCTCAGATATTGTTTTGGACGCACCCGATGGAACTCCTAGGTGACGTGGGTCATGTGGAATCTCGTTCGGTCCGTTTGGAGATGGTGTTAGTGTTGATGTAAGATAGGTGCGGTTTGGGCTAAGCGTACCATAGGCTCGAGATATCGTTTTGGGCGCACCCGATGGAACTCCTAGGTGACGTGGGTCATGTGGAATCTCGTTTTGGTCCGTTTGGAGATAGTGTTAGTGTTGACACAAGATAGGTGCACGGTTTGCGCTAAACGTACCATAGGCTCAGATATCATTTTGGCGCACCCGATGGAACTCCTAGGTGATGTGGGTCATGTGGAATCTCGTTCGGTCCGTTTGGAGATGGTGTTAGTGTTGATGTAAGATAGGTGCACGGTTTGCGCTAAACATACCATAGGCTCAGATATCGTTTTGGACGCACCCGATGGAACTCCTAGGTGACGTGGTTCATGTGGAATCTCGCTCGGTCCGTTTGGAGATGGTGTTAGTGTTGATGTAAGATAGGTGCACGGTTTGCGCTAAATGTACCATAGGCTTAGATATTGTTTTGGACGCACCCGATGGAACTCCTTGGTGATGTGGGTCATGTGGAATCTCGTTCGGTCCGTTTGGAGATGATGTTAGTGTTGATGTAAGATAGGTGCACGGTTTGCGCTAATCATACCATAGGCTCAGATATCGTTTTTTGGGCGCACCGATGGAATTCCTAGGTGGCGTGGGTCATGTGGAATCTCGTTCGGTCCATTTGGAGATGGTGTTAGTGTTGATGTAAGATAGGTGCACGGTTTGCACTAAACGTACCATCGGCTCAGATATAGTTTTGCATGCACCCAATGGAACTCCTAGGTGACGTGGGTCATGTGGAATCTCGTTCGGTCCGTTTGGAGATGGTGTTAGTGTTAGTGCAAGATAGGTGCACGGTTTGCGCTAAACGTACCATAGGCTCAGATATGTTTTAGGACGCACCCGATGGAACTCCTAGGTGACGTGGGTCATGTGGAATCTCGTTTGGTCCGTTTGGAGATGGTGTTAGTGTTGATGCAAGATAGGTGCACGGTTTGGGGCTAAACGTACCATAGGCTCAGATATCCTTTGGGGGCTTTTGATGGAACTCTAGGTGACGTGGCTCATGTGGAAGCTCGTTTTGGTCCGTTTGGAGATAGTGTTAATCTTGACACAAGATAGGTGCACGGTTTGCGCCTAAAAGTACCATAGGCTATGAAATCATTTTGGACGCACCCGATGGAACTCCTAGGTGATGTGGGTCATGTGGAATCTCATTCGGTCCGTTTGGAGATGGTGTTAGTGTTGATGTAAGATAGGTGCACGGTTTGGCGCTAAGCGTACCATAGGCTCGATATCGTTTTGGACGCACCGATGGAACTCCTAGGTGACGTGGTTCATGTGGAATCTCGCTCGGTCCGTTTGGAGATGGTGTTAGTGTTGATGTAAGATAGGTGCACGGTTTGCGCTAAATGTACCATAGGCTTAGATATTATTTTTGGACGCACCGATGGAACTCCTTGGTGATGTGGGTCATGTGGAATCTCGTTCGGTCCGTTTGGAGATGATGTTAGTGTTGATGTAAGATAGGTGCACGGTTTGCGCTAAACGTACCATAGGCTCAGATAACGTTTTGGATGCACCCGATCAAACTCCTAGGTGACGTGGGTCATGTGGAATCTCGTTCGGTCCGTTTGGAGATGGTGTTAGTGTTAGTGCAAGATAGGTGCACGGTTTGCGCCAAACGTACCATAGGCTCAGATATCTTTTAGGACGCACTCGATGGTACTCTTAGGTGACGAAGCTCAACTAGAAGCTCGTTTTGGTTCGTTTGGAGATAGTGCTAATCTTGACACAAGATCGGTGCACGGTTTGCGCCGAAAGTACCATAGGCTATGAAATCATTTTGGCGCACCCGATGGAACTCCTAGGTGATGTGGGTCATGTGGAATCTCGTTCGGTCCGTTTGGAGATGGTGTTAGTGTTGATGTAAGATAGGTGCACGGTTTGGGCTAAACGTACCATAGGCTCAGATATCATTTTGGACGCACCCGATGGAACTCCTAGGTGACGTGGTTCATGTGGAATCTCGCTCGGTCCGTTTGGAGATGGTGTTAGTGTTGATGTAAGATAGGTGCACGGTTTGCGCTAAATGTACCATAGGCTCAGATATTGTTTTGGACGCACCCGATGGAACTCCTTGGTGATGTGGGTCATTGTAACATCTCGGGTGTTTAAAATACTAAAACCCCGACATGTCATCATATGCATTGCAAAGCATTTGGCATTTGGTGAAAACTTTGAGATGCATACACTAAAACAAGTTTATATTCATGTGGTATGTGTTGAATTGTATTGGTTGACTCTAGTTCAAAGTTTGTTTGGATTTTGATTTTTTTCGAGAAAACCCCGCTTTTCAAAGATTTAAATCCTACCACGAAAATCCATTTCAAAATCTAGATGTAATTAGGAGATGGTTATAGAAGCGAGTTGTAGAACTTTCGATTTTGAACAACTTTTGTTTTGGAGATTTTGAGTTGTTATGAAAATTTGAGAGTAGTTTGTGAATTTTGGCGTATGGCAATTTTGTAATTTTCGTGAAGCAGTGTTCACCGCCTAAGCTACATTGCCATCGGACCTTCTTGGCGTTCAGTAGCGTCGTGGCCGTCCTTGATGTCGCTACTGGCACGGAAACGGCTCCGTCGTGGCTTCCTTGAGCTTCGCGCGCGCTTATAAGTACCAAGACGACGTCATCATCGCTTTTTTCTTCTCTTTTTTGTTTTCACCACCGCCGTTGTCATCGCTCCAACAAGCTCGCATCGTCTCCCCCCATTGTTGCCATCTCGGTAAAGGCCGCCCTAGTTCCGTCTTTTTCCTTGTGAATCCAACCACCTAGCATTGGTCGCTTTGAAATTGCCGAAAACTCATTGTCCATGTTTTTCTTCCTCGAGGTCAAGAACTTCACCGCCGCGGGCGTGTCATCGCGGGCTGAGCCTTTTTCGGTGAGCCGTTGTCTCGTAATCGTGTACTTACGGTTTCGTTTCGATCGTTGTAGTCTTTAGTCGCTTGTTGTTTACTCATTTTGATCATCGCAGCTGCCGGTTCTCCCTCACCGATGATCTTTGCTCCGCAAAATTCACCGTAGCGGTCGGATAGTTCACCATAGTGGTCGCATAGTTCACCGTAGTGGTCGGATAGTTCACCATAGTGGTCGGATAGTTCACCATAGTGGTCGGATAGTTCACCGTAGTGGTCGGATAGTTCACCATAGTGGTCGGATAGTTCACCGTAGTGGTCGGATAGTTCACCCTAGTGGTCGGATAGTTCACCCTAGTGGTCGGATAGTTCACCGTAGTGGTCGGATAGTTCACCATAGTGGTCGGATAGTTCACCGTAGTGGTCGGATAGTTCACCATAGTGGTCGGATAGTTTACCATAGTGGTCTGGATAGTTCACCATAGTGGTGGAGAGTTCACCAAAGTGATCGGTCTTTGGTGTGGTCACATCAGTTACGAATATGGTTTGGTTAGTTTGGTTTGTAACTGTACTGCGAAGGAAAATTGTATCCAATTTATTAATTTTTGCATCCATCATCGAGCATCATGTTTCATATTCCGCATCATGTTAAACATGGCAATGTTACTACGTGTAGTAAATGAAGGTGAACACGTGGTAGTTAATCAAGTTGCGGAGGACGTTGATGCATCTGTTGAGGTCGGATCAAAGACTTGTGAAGCGTCGCAAGAGCCGAACTTTTCCGTCAACGAAGGCAAGCCCCGGATGCATACAACCCTACCTTGTGTTTTACAAATTAATTTCGCTTTTGCTTTCCGTTACTGCATTAAGTGATTAAGAGTTAAGTAAGAGCCTAATTGGTGCATTACCACCCTTGTTATTCCATATTTACCATATTACCAGTTTTGAACTCGTATATGCCTAGTTTTGCTTAGCTATGCGTAGAACGATGAAGTCGGTGACTACCTGCCACCTGCAAGTTTTAAATGGAACATTGGTTAATTATGTTAGCATGTGATATGGGAATGTGGAGTAATAAATCTAGACCGGGCGGACTCGGTGTGTGTGAGCCACAAGACATGGAGGTCTTGTGAGCGGGATCTTTCCACCTGTGTCGATTAAGGCACGTCCGTTGTTGAATTGCATGAGGTGAGAATTTGTAGTACTAACCACATACTCCGGTAAGCCTGAACTTGGCAATTCTATTACGAGAATGGCTACTCGCGCACTGGGAGTGGAGAGATGGCGGGAATAGCGTGTACCCACGTGGCTATGGGCTGGATTGGTGGAGTACTATATTCTCGGGTGGCGCGGACCCGTTCTTGTTTTAGAGGATCCGAGAATAGGTTGGTATATGTAGGTCAGGGACCTGCATATGTCGTGTGGTCTGGAATCCCCAGCTGGGTTTATAATCGGTTCGAATCGTCGTTGCTCCTCGGTTATGGAGACTCAACTCACTGTTCATCATCGTAGTAATTAATAACTGGAACTTGAGAATGGTTGATGAAGGTGTTGGATATGAAGTTTCATGATCTCATTACGGATCGTGTCATCTTTGTATATGATTTTATGAAGTTTAAACTGTTGAAACAAAGAATTTTGTCAAAGAGCTTTTACGCAAAATAACTTTGATTATTGCTAAAACCATACCTTGAATCCCTGAGCCTGCATTCCTGAGTTATCAGTTCTTATTTCGGTTAAGTCTTGTTGAGTACTTTTGTACTCAGGGTTCGTTGACCCTTGTTGCAGGTGAGCCTCATGAGCAGATCTGTTTTGGATCGTGCTGCATGACAGTTGTACCTTGTGATGACGTTGAGAAGTAATTGTGTGGCCCTTGGGCAGGGCAGCCTCATTGTGTGTTTTGTATTATATTATAATGCCGCTCCACTACTTTGGTTTGTATTAATATCGAACTTAGTTGTATGGTTTGAAACAAATGGTTTGTAAACTATGTTATTGTAAGTCTTCCGCTACTTTTACTCTGATGTATCTATTTGAATAAACTGTTGTAATACTGCAATGACTCTGTAATGTGGTCCTGCTCGGAAATCGTGGATGATTCAGGGTTTCCCGAGGACACCCGACAGACTTCTTAAGTTACCAGGAACATATGCATTGTTGTCAAAGGTCTTTGGACAGTGACAAATGTATGTGGGTCCTATAATTTAGGAGTTTCTGCCACAGAATGGTATTAGAGCAATCGTTCCAAAGTTTTGTGGTATTGGTTTACGAAAACTTCAAAATGATTTGGGATGACTAAATTTAACTTGATTAATTTGGTCCAAATTGCTTCTGACTTGTCTTATTTCTTTCTCACCATTCCTTAATTGATTAAAAGGGGTCTTGTGTGGTGGAGTAGTAATTTTACTATGCCCTATATAGAAAAATAAATGTTGTTTATGTGCATTATAAACTTTGATGTTTTTGTTCGTAAGAACGATTCATGCATCATGAATAATTCACTCGTTACTTCCTTCACCTCTTAGTCTAGAGTTGAGTAGTGAGTCGGTTTGAGGAATGTAATCCATCATAGCTGCTCTTTAGACTTTGATCAAGTGGTCTTACTTGGATTAAATTGGTTTCCTACAAGATGGCTGGTGCCAAGATGACGCCTGTAAGTCCACTTTGGACCCAAAGGAGTTCCTCGTCACCAACTTGCCCCTAGAAACGATGGTGCTAGCAAAGAGCGAGTTCTAGGCCCGATCCCCAAGCAGAGATACAAAGAATTTCTATAGAATTAGCACAAGCTACTAGATATAGGGCTTTGGATGCTATATAGGTAGGAGAATTACAAGATCAATTGAGGCGTCTCACCACCTTTGTGAGGCTGTGAAAGTATATTAGTTAAATGCACGGTGGAGGGACGAAATGAGGCTTGGCAGAGGGAAAATGTAGCTAGAGCTAGAACTCATGAGCTAGAGTTCTATGTAGAAGATTTAGAAGAACATAATACCTATCTACATGAGGAAGTGCATAGGCTTAGCAATCTACTAAACCCAAATCATGAGCCTCAAGTCGATGCCATGGACCTGTGTGTCATCCTTGCCAATGATAGCGAATCTAAAGAGGAAGAAGAAGAAGATCCTCGAAGAATTAGTAATGATCAATGAAAGTGATGATGAAGGCGGTAATAATTCTAGAATGGATACCGAGCACGAAGTTTGAAGTAATCACGAGAAAAGAGTAGAGTTGTATAATAGTTAATTATGGTTAGGCTATGTATCTTGTTTTGGTACTTATAGGGTCTGGTGTTTATAGTAGTAAACCCTATGTAATGTGTCTGGAGTAAGCTTTTGTGCAATCCAATAAAGGCTTGGGAATAAAGTTTGGTTTGTTATGAGCAGATGCGTCAGACGCTGTGGGATTGCATATTCTCGGTACTTCACAAGATGATGATGATATCCCCAACCCGCCACCAATGCCGATTAATCTGGGTGATGCTATCATTGCATTAGTCAATGTGACTATGGAAAATTCTCGTTTGCTTCATGAGATGGCTCAAAGTAATCGTAATCGGATGCATGGAAACCGTGGGCGCAATCATAACAGGCATGAGGCTACCTATGTGGATTTCACGGATACAAAACCCCGGTGTTTACCAAGGCAGATGAACCATTGGAGGTCGATGGACCGGCTTAGGACCATGGAGCAGCAATTTGATCTTATTCATCGCATGAGTTTCAGAAACCGGTGTTTGTTGCCCAAACAACTTAGAGGTGCAAATTGGTGCTTGGTATGCAAATCTGATGGCCATGCAACCCCGCAGCGTTCCGTTAACTTGGACAGAATTTCGACCGCCAGAGCCCATTATATCCCGGAAGGAGTGATGGCTATGAAGTTGGATGAATTCCTTGCTTTGAGGCAAGGGGATCAAACGGTTATGCAAAGATGTGGGAAGATTCAATCATCCTGTCGCAAAGATGCATCCGAACATGTCAATACGGATGCCAAGAAAAAGAAATGGTTCATGAGAGGTCCGAATACCAAATCGCAGACAATGATGATAGCTGTATACCAATATCACTTATCATGAGGCAAGATAAATATTGCAATTGCTTCAGAGGCAAAGTATCGGCAAAGCATAAGGAGCTCAAGAAGAAAAAGAATGTGCCGTCTGGACCTTTTGGTGGAAACCAAAAGAGGCAAGAGAGTGATTTATCATCCAAGAAACCATTATCGTCCTCCTTATCGTCCGCCACGGTCTCAAGCGCAAGCAGCAATCAAATGTCCGTCCCCGCTATAACCTATCCGAACTCACACAGTCAACCAATGCTCCCGGTGGCAATGCTCCAACGTCATAGGGTCACAACTATCCGTGTTATAATTGTGGAAGGACTGGTCATTTCTCCGAGGAATGTCCATACCCTAGCAAAGCTAATCAAAATTATCAAGGCCCCGCCAATCAACAATGTGGTCGTGCACCAAACAAGAACCACAATCGTAATGCTCGAGAAGGGCAAAGATGAGAGGAAGACAGGACGGGTGTTCTATATTCAAGCCGGAGAAATTCGGAGGGGAGCCGGTGATGATGGGTATGTTTCGTTGCCAATCACCCTACAGTTATACTTTTTGATTCTGGCGCATCGCATTCATTCATCAATAGAACATTTGTCGTGAAGCATGAAATTTCAATTGGGGCAACAAAGGAAAGTTTCTTTATACAGACGCCCGGGGGACGTCTGTGTACTAAGGAAATGGTATACCAGGTACCCGTAAACCTGGGTGGGCATATTTTTCCCACTACCATGATTATCCTTAAGGATCAGGATATAGATGTAATCTTGGGAATGAATTGGATGTATCAGCATAAGGCTATTATAGATGCTTTGAATAGGACTTTAAGAGTAAGTTTGCCTGATAGTAATTCTCAACTTCTCATCCAACTTCCAACCTTAAGAAGATCAGTGGGCCGAGTTTGTGCAACTGTCGTCAAAGAGATTAGAGATATCCCGGTAGTACGTGAATTTCCTGATGTGTTTCCTAAAGATTTACCCGGTCTACCACCTGATAGGGATGTACAGTTTAACATAGAGTTACAACCTGGAACAGCTCCGATTTCTCGGAGAGCCTATAGAATGCCACCTAAGGAATTGGCCGAGTTGAAGGCTCAGTTACAAGAATTAATTGAGAAGGGTTTATCCAACCTAGTTCCTCACCTTGGGGATGTCCGCAATTTTGTGAAAAGAAAGATGAGACCTCGAGGTTATGTGTTGACTATCGTCCATTGAATGAAGTGACCATCAAGAATAAGTATCCATTACCTCGGATAGATTTGCTTTTTTGATCTGGGTTGGCGGAGCCAAAGTTTTCCAAGATAGATTTGAGATCGTGGTATCATCAAATCAAGATAAAGCCTCAAGATATTCCCAAAACGGCATTTACCACAAGATACTGATTATATGAATACTTGGTGATGTCTTTTGGTTTGACCAATGCTCCAAACTCATTTCATGTATTTGATGAACTCATTATTCATGCCCGAGCTAGACAAGTTTGTAGTGGTATTTATAGATGATATACTAGTATATTCCAAGAATAAGAAAGAACATGCGAACACCTCGTAATTGTTCTCGACTCATTTGAGAGAACATCAATTGTATGCTAAGTTCAACAAGTGTGATTTTTGGCTTAAGGAAGTGCAATTTCTTGGACATGTCTTGTCATTTGAAGGAGTTGCAGTTGATCCCAAGCAAAGTGAGGGATGTGCTTGATTGGAAATCGCCAACCACAGTTCAACAAGTTCGGAGTTTTTCGGGATTGGCGGGGTATTACCGTCGGTTTATTCCAGATTTCTAAAGTATCAAAGTCCATAACTGAATTGATGAAGAACCAAGTCAAGTTTGTCTCGGTCATCGATTGTGAAGAGGCTTTCAGGACTTTTAAAAGGGTTGATTGCTCATCTTTGCACCAGGTGTTAGCTCAACTCGATATCGAGAAGCCATTTGATGTTTCTTGTGATGCTTCGTGTATTGGTATTGGATGTGTGTTGATGCAAGAAGGCCGAGTCATTGCCTATGCGCGTCTAGGCAACTTAAGCAACATGAAGAACACTATCCTACTCATGATTTGGAGTTAGACTATGGTTCATGCTCTAAAGATTTGGTGGCATTACGCTTGGTAATACATGTCATATGTATCTGAGACCACAAGAGCTTAAAGTATATCTTTACTCAAATGAGTTGAACATGCGACAAAGAAGATGGTTAGAACCGATTAAGGATTATGATTTGGAAGTACATTATCACCCCGGTAAAGCAAATGTAGTTGCAGATGCTCTCAAGTCAAAAAGTTATTGTAATTGTCTAGCAAAGTTGAAAACAATGGGTTTGACTTTATGTCAAGAAATGGAAAAGTTGAATATAGAAGTAATTCAACAAGGAAGTTTGACCAACATAATTGTAGAAGCCACTATTCGAGATCAAGTTATTGCTGCTCAGAAGGAAAACAAGGGTATAGCCCATATCAAGGAAAGAGTCGAGAATGGAAAAGCAGAATGCTTCAGCATAGATGATAAAGATGTGTTGTGGTTCAAGGATCGCCTGGTGGTACCAAAGGTTCCTGAGTTGCGACAATCAATTCTAGAGGAGGCACATGCTACTAGGTTATCTATCCATCCGGGAAGTAACAAGATGTACCATGACTTGAAGCAAAGATTCTGGTGGACTAAAATGAAAATAGAGATTGCTAGATATATAGCAAAGTGTGATACTTGTCAAAAGGTGAAAGCTATACATTTGAGGTCTGGCTTTGGTGAATTACAACCATTGCCTATTCCATCTTGGAAGTAGGAGGACATAAGTATGGATTTTATTGTTGGTCTACCCAAGACATCAAAAGGATTTGACTCAAGATGGGTTATTGTAGATCGACTCACTAAGTCAAGACATTTTCTTCCAGTCAAGACAATATATCCTACGATCCAATATGCCAAAATGTACTTAGCAAGAATCATGAGTTTGCATGGAGTACCCAAGACTATAGTGTCGAGATCCGCATACAGTTTGTCTCCAGCTTTTGGAAACACTTACATGCTTCATTGGGTACTAAACTTCAGATAGTACAACTTATCATCCCGCAGATCGATGGATGAATCGAAAGAGTCAATCAAGTGCTTGAAGATATGTTAAGGTGTTGTGTCCTTAATTATTCCAACAAGTGGGACGAATGCTTACCTTTGGCCGAGTTCTCATATAACAATAGTTATCGTGAAAGCATTAGAATGGCTCCATTTGAAGCACTCTATGGCCGTGAGGTGCGAACATCGTGAGTTGGTCGGAGCGAGAGAAAGAAGATTCTTTGGAGTTGACCTTGTGAAAGAAATGGAAGACAAGGTTAGGCAAATACAAAGTAATTTGAAAATAGCTCAGTCCCACCAAAAGAGTTATGCGGAGAGACGACGGAGACCATTGGTATTCAACAAAGGAGATTTTGTATATCTAAAAGTATCACCAATGAAGGGAGTTAACCGTTTTGGTGTTAAAGGAAAGTTGGCACCTCGATACATTGGACCATATCAAATTTTGGAGAGGTTTGGAAAAGTGGCATATCGCTTGAAATTACCGTAACATTTATCAATTTGTACATGATGTGTTCCATGTGTCTCGATTAAAGAAGTGTCTCCGAGTGCCCGAGCGGAATGTTGAAGTTGAAGGAGTGGAACTTGAACCAGATCGACTTATTCGTAATATCCTATCCGAAAGTGTTGGATCGGAAAGATCATGTTACTTGGAGGAGAACAATAAAGTTCTACAAGATACAATGGAATCAACATTGAGAAGAGGAAGCTACTTGGGAATCAGAAGATTACTTGTTAGAAAAGTTTCCGAGTTTCTAGCGCCAATATAGAATAGAATAATGTTAGTTGAGCTCGGTTACTACAAATTGTGTTTTGTAAAAGAACCTCGCTTGTTTTATGGAAAAGTTCGGATGTTTTTGGATTGACACATTTCTTTTCCATTACTTACTCTATGGCTTTGAATCTCGGGGTGAGATTTCTTTTAGGGGAAGGATTGTAACACATCGGTGTTTAAAATACTAAAACCTAACATGTCATCATATGCATTGCAAAGCATTTGGCATTTGGTGAAAACTTTGAGATGCATACACTAAAACAAGTTTATATTCATGTGGTATGTGTTGAATTGTATTGGTTGACTCTAGTTCAAAGTTTGTTTGGATTTTGAATTTTTTCGAGAAAACCCCGCTTTTCAAAGATTTAAATCCTACCCGAAAATCCATTTCAAAATCTAGACCGAATTAGGAGATGGTTATAGAAGCAAAGTTGTAGAACTTTCGATTTTGAACAACTTTTGTTTTTGGAGATTTTTGAGTTATGAAAATTTGAGAGTAGTTTGTGAATTTTGGCGTATGGCAATTTTGTAATTTCGTGAACAAAGTGTTCACCGCTTAAGCTTACATTGCCGTCGGACCTTCTTCGGCGCTCCAGCGTGTCGTGGCCGTCCTTGATGTCGCTATTTGGCATGGAAACGGCTCCGTCGTGGCTTCCTTGAGCTTCGCTGCGCGCTTATAAGTACCAAGACGTGCGTCATCATCGCTTTTTCTTCTTCCTTTGTTTTCACCACCGTCGTTGTCATCGCTCCAACAAGCTCGCATCGTCTCCCAAAGGTTGTTACCATCTCGGTAAAGGCCGTCCTAGTTCAAATCTTTTCCTTGCGAATCCAGCCAGCTAGCATTGGTCGCTGAAATTGCCGAAAACTCGTTGTCCACGTTTTTCTTCCTCGAGGTCAAGAAACTTCACCGCTGCGGGCGTGTCATCGGGCTGTGAGCCTTTCGGTGAGCCGTTGTCTATAATCGAGTGTACTTACGGTTTCGTTTCGATGTTTGTAGTCTTTAGTCGATTGTTGTTTACTCATTTTGATCACTCGATCATAGCCGCTCTCCTCTCGACGATCTTTGCTCCGCATAGTTCACCGTAGTGGTCGGATAGTTCACCATAGTGGTTGCATAGTTCACCGTAGTGGTCGGATAGTTCACCATAGTGGTCGGATAGTTCACCGTAGTGGTCGGATAGTTCACCATAGTGGTCGGATAGTTCACCGTAGCGGTCGGATAGTTCACCATAGCGGTCCGGATAGTTCACCGTAGTGGTCGGATAGTTCACCGTAGTGGTCGGATAGTTCACCATAGTGGTCGGATAGTTCACCGTAGTGGTCGGATAGTTCACCGTAGTGGTCGGATAGTTCACCATAGTGGTCGGATAGTTTACCATAGTGGTCGGATAGTTCACCATAGTGGTCGGAGAGTTCACCAAAGTGATCGGTCTTTGGTGTGGTCACATCGCCACGTAATATGGTTTGGTTAGTTTGGTTTGTAATCGTACTACGAAGGAAAATTGTATCCAATTTATTAATTTTTGCATCCATCATCGAGCATCATGTTTTATATTCCGCATCATGTTAAACATGGCAATGTTACTATGTGTAGTAAACGAAGGTGAACACGTGGTAGTTAATCAAGTTGCGGAGGAGGTTGATCTGTCTGTTGAGGTCGGATCAAAGACTTGAGAAGCGTCGCAGAGCTGGACTTTTTCCGTCAACGAAGGCAAGCCCGGATGCATACAACCCTACCTTGTGTTTTACAAATTAATTTCGCTTTTGCTTTCCGTTATCGCATTAAGTGATTAAGAGTTAAGTAAGAGCCTAATTGGTGCATTACCACCCTTGTTATTCCATATTTACCATATTACCAGCTTTTGAACTCAGATATGCCTAGTTTTGCTTAGCTATGCGTAGAGAACGATGAAGTCGGTGACTACCGCCACCGCAAGTTTTAAATGGAACATTGGTTAGTTATGTTAGCATGTGATATGGGAATGTGGAGTAATAAATCTAGACCCAAGCGGACTCGGTGTGTGTGAGCCACAAGACATGGAGGTCTTGTGAGCGAGATCTTTTTCGCCTAATGGTCGATTAAGGCACGTTCGTTGTTGAATTGCATGAGGTGAGAATTTGTAGTACTAACCACATACTCCGTAAGCCTGAACTTGGCAATTCTATTACGAGAATGGCTACTCGCGCAGACCGGGAGTGGAGAGATGGCGAGAATAGCGTGTACCCACGTGGCAATGGGCTGGATTGGTGGAGTAATTGTATTCTCGGGTGGTGCGGACCCGTTCTTGTTTTAGAGGATCCGAGAATAGGTTGGTATATGTAGGTCGTGGACCCGCATATGTCGTGGTGGTCTGGAATCCCAATTTGGGTTTATAATCGGTTCGAATCATCGTTGCTCCTCGGTTATGGAGACTCAACTCACTGTTCATCATCGTAGTAATTAATAAACTGGAACTTGAGAATGGTTGATGAAGGTGTTGGATATGAAGTTTCATGATCTCATTACGGATCGTGTCATCTTTGTATATGATTTTATGAAGTTTAAACTATTGAAACAAAGACTTTTGTCAAAGAGCTTTTACGCAAAATAACTTTGATTATTGCTAAAACCATACCTTGAATCCTCGAGCCCGCATTCCCGAGTTATCAGTTCTTATTTGGTTAATTCTTGTTGAGTACTTTTTTGTACTCGTGGTTCGATTGACCCTTGTTTGCAGGTGAGCCTCATGAGCAGATCTATTTTGGATCGCCGCATGACAAATGATTGTACCTTGTGATGGCGTTGAGAAGTAATTGTGTGGCCCTTGGGGGGGCATCCTCATTGTGTGTTTTGTATTATATTATAATGCCGCTCCACTACTTTGGTTTGTATTAATATCGAACTTAGTTGTATGGTTTGAAACAAATGGTTTGTAAACTATGTTATTGGAGATGATGTTAGTGTTGATGTAAGATAGGTGCACGGTTTGCACTAAACGTACCATAGGCTCGAGATATAGTTTTGGATGCACCCAATGGAACTCCCTAGGTGACGTGGGTCATGTGGAATCTCTTTCGTCCGCTTTGGAGATGGTGTTAGTGTTGATGTACAAAGATAGGTGCACGGTTTGCGCCAAACGTACCATAGGCTCAGATATCTTTTAGGACGCACCCGATGGAACTCCTAGGTGACGTGGGTCATGTGGAATCTCGTTTGGTCCGTTTGGAGATGGTGTTAGTGTTGATGTAAGATAGGTGCACGGTTTGCGCTAAACGTACCATAGGCTCAGATATCGTTTTGGACGCACCGATGGAACTCCTAGGTGACGTGGGTCATGTGGAATCTCGCTCGTCCGCTTTTGAGAGATGGTGTTAGTGTTGATGTAAGATAGGTGCACGGTTTGCACTAAACGTACCATAGGCTCAGATATAGTTTTGGACGCACCCAATGGAACTCCTAGGTGACGTGGGTCATGTGGAATCTCGCTCGTCCGCTTTGGAGATGGTGTTAGTGTTGATGTAAGATAGGTGCACGGTTTGCGCGCTAAACGCACCATAGGCTCAGATATCTTTTAGGACGCACCCGATGGAACCCTAGGTGACGTGGGTCATGTGGAATCTCGCTCGTCCGATTTGGAGATGATGTTAGTGTTGATGTAAGATAGGTGCACGGTTTGCGCTAAACGTACCATAGGCTCAGATATATTTTTGGATGCACCCGATGGAACTCCTAGGTGACGTGGGTCATGTGGAATCTCGCTCGTCCGCTTTGGAGATGGTGTTAGTGTTGATGTAAGATAGGTGCACGGTTTGGCGCTAAACGTACCATAGGCTCAGATATCGCTTTGGACGCACCGATGGAACTCTTAGGTGTGACGGCTGTGGAATCTCGTTTTGGTCCGCTTTGGAGATAGTGTTAATCTTGACAAGAGTTAGGTGCACGGTGTTTGCGCCTAAACGTACCATAGGCTATGATATCATTTTGGACGCACCCGATGGAACTCCTAGGTGATGTGGGTCATGTGGAATCTCGTTCGGTCCGTTTGGAGATGGTGTTAGTGTTGATGTAAGATAGGTGCACGGTTTGCGCTAAACGTACCATAGGCTCAGATATTGTTTTGGACGCACCCGATGGAACTCCTAGGTGACGTGGGTCATGTGGAATCTCGCTCGGTCCGTTTGGAGATGGTGTTAGTGTTGATGTAAGATAGGTGCACGGTTTGCGCTAAACGTACCATAGGCTCAGATATTGTTTTGGACGCACCCGATGGAACTCCTAGGTGACGTGGGTCATGTGGAATCTCGCTCGTCCGTTTGGAGATGGTGTTAGTGTTGATGTAAGATAGGTGCACGGTTTGGCGCTAAACGCACCATAGGCTCAGATATCGTTTTGGACGCACCCGATGGAACTCCTAGGTGAGGTGACGTGGGTCATGTGGAATCTCGCTCGGTCCGCTTTGGAGATGGTGTTAGTGTTGATGTAAGATAGGTGCACGTTTGGCGCCTAAACGTACCATAGGCTCAGATATTGTTTTGGACGCACCCGATGGAACTCCTTGGTGATGTGGGTCATGTGGAATCTCGTTCGGTCCGTTTGGAGATGATGTTAGTGTTGATGTAAGATAGGTGCACGGTTTGCGCTAAACGTACCATAGGCTCAGATATCCTTTTGGACGCACCCAATGGAACTCCTAGGTGACGTGGTCATGTGGAATCTCGCTCGTCCATTTGGAGATGGTGTTAGTGTTGATGTAAGATAGGTGCACGGTTTGCGCTAAACGTACCATAGGCTCAGATATCGTTTTGGATGCACCCGATGGAACTCCTAGGTGACGTGGGGTCATGTGGAATCTCGCTCGGTCCGCTTTGGAGATGGTGTTAGTGTTGATGTAAGATAGGTGCACGGTTTGCGCAAACGCACCATAGGCTCAGATATATCTTTTTGGACGCACCCGATGGAAACCTAGGTGACGTGGGTCATGTGGAATCTCGCTCGTCCGCTTTGGAGATGATGTTAGTGTTGATGTAAGATAGGTGCACGGTTTGCGCTAAACGTACCATAGGCTCAGATATCCTTTTGGACGCACCCAATGGAACTCCTAGGTGACGTGGGTCATGTGGAATCTCGTTCGGTCCGTTTGGAGATGGTGTTAGTGTTGATGTAAGATAGGTGCACGGTTTGCGCTAAACGTACCATAGGCTTCAGATATCATTTTGGACGCACCCGATGGAACTCCTAGGTGATGTGGGTCATGTGGAATCTCGCTCGTCCGCTTTGGAGATGGTGTTAGTGTTGATGTAAGATAGGTGCACGGTTTGGCGCTAAACGCACCATAGGCTCAGATATCGATTTTTGGACGCACCCGATGGAACTCCTAGGTGACGTGGGTCATGTGGAATCTCGCTCGTCCGCTTTGGAGATGGTGTTAGTGTTGATGTAAGATAGGTGCACGGTTTGCGCTAAACGTACCATAGGCTTAGATATTGTTTTGGACGCACCCGATGGAACTCCCTAGGTGACGTGGGTCATGTGGAATCTCGCTCGTCCGCTTTGGAGATGATGTTAGTGTTGATGTAAGATAGGTGCACGGTTTGCGCTTAAACGTACCATAGGCTCGAGATATCGTTTTGGACGCACCCGATGGAACTCCTAGGTGACGTGGGTCATGTGGAATCTCGCTCGTCCGCTTTGGAGATGGTGTTAGTGTTGATGTAAGATAGGTGCACGGTTTGCTAAACTAAACGCACCATAGGCTCAGATATCGTTTTGGATGCACCCGATGGAACTCCTAGGTGACGTGGGTCATGTGGAATCTCGCTCGGTCCGCTTTGGAGATGGTGTTAGTGTTGATGTAAGATAGGTGCACGGTTTGCGCCTAAACGTACCATAGGCTCGAGATATCGTTTTGGACGCACCCGATGGAACTCCTAGGTGACGTGGGTCATGTGGAATCTCGCTCGGTCCGCTTTGGAGATGATGTTAGTGTTGATGTAAGATAGGTGCACGGTTTGCGCTAAACGCACTATAGGCTCAGATATCGTTTTGGACGCACCCGATGGAACCCTAGGTGACGTGGGTCATGTGGAATCTCGCTCGTCCGCTTGGAGATGGTGTTAGTGTTGATGTAAGATAGGTGCACGGTTTTGCGCTTAAACGCACCATAGGCTCAGATATCGCTTTTGGACGCACCGATGGAACTCCTATGATGTGGGTCATGTGGAATCTCGTTTGGTCCGTTTGGAGATGGTGTTAGTGTTGATGTAAGATAGGTGCACGGTTTGGCGCTAAACGTACCATAGGGCTCAGATATCATTTTGGACGCACCGATGGAACTCCTAGGTGACGTGGGTCATGTGGAATCTCGCTCGTCCGCTTTGGAGATGGTGTTAGTGTTGATGTAAGATAGGTGCACGGGTTTGCGCTAAACGCACCATAGGCTCGAGATATCGCTTTTGGACGCACCCGATGGAACTCCTAGGTGACGTGGGTCATGTGGAATCTCGCTCGTCCGCTTTGGAGATGGTGTTAGTGTTGATGTAAGATAGGTGCACGGTTTGGCGCTAAACGTACATATAGGCTCAGATATTGTTTTGGACGCACCCGATGGAACTCCTAGGTGACGTGGGTCATGTGGAATCTCGCTCGGTCCGCTTGGAGATGATGTTAGTGTTGATGTAAGATAGGTGCACGGTTTGCGGCGCTAACGTACCATAGGCTCAGATATCGCTTTTGGACGCACCGATGGAACTCCTAGGTGACGGGGTCATGTGGAATCTCGTCCGCTTTGGAGTGGTGTTTGTGAGATGGTGTTAGTGTTGATGTAAGATAGGTGCACGGTTTGCACCCTAAACGCACCATAGGCTCAGATATCGCTTTTGGACGCACCCGATGGAACTCCTAGGTGACGTGGGTCATGTGGAATCTCGCTCGTCGAGATCCGTTTGGAGATGGTGTTGTGTGTCAGATGAAAGATAGGTGCTTTGAGATGGTGTTTGCGATGTAAACGTACCATAGGCTAAAGTACCATATATCTTTTTGGACGCACCCGATGGAACTCCTAGGTGACGTGGGTCATGTGGAATCTCGCTCGTCCGCTTTGGAGATGGTGTTAGTGTTGATGTAAGATAGGTGCACGGTTTGCGCCTAAACGCACCATAGGCTCAGATATCGCTTTTGGACGCACCCGATGGAACCCTAGGTGACGGGGTGTGGAATCTCGCTCGTCCGCTTTGGAGATGGTGTTAGTGTTGATGTAAGATAGGTGCACGGGTTTGCGCTAAACGTACCATAGGCTCAGATATCATTTTGGACGCACCCGATGGAACCCTAGGTGACGTGGGTCATGTGGAATCTCGCTCGTCCGTTTGGAGATGGTGTTAGTGTTGATGTAAGATAGGTGCACGGTTTGCGCTAAACGCACCATAGGCTCGAGATATCGCTTTTGGACGCACCCGATGGAACCCTAGGTGACGTGGGTCATGTGGAATCTCGCTCGTCCGCTTTGGAGATGGTGTTAGTGTTGATGTAAGATAGGTGCACGGTTTGCGCTAAACGTACCATAGGCTCAGATATTGTTTTGGACGCACCCGATGGAACTCCTAGGTGACGTGGGTCATGTGGAATCTCGCTCGTCCGCTTTGGAGATGATGTTAGTGTTGATGTAAGATAGGTGCACGGTTTGCGCTAAACGTACCATAGGCTCAGATATCGCTTTTGGACGCACCCGATGGAACTCCTAGGTGACGTGGGTCATGTGGAATCTCGCTCGTCCGCTTTGGAGATGGTGTTAGTGTTGATGTAAGATAGGTGCACGGTTTGCGCTAAACGCACCATAGGCTCAGATATATATTTTGGACGCACCGATGGAACCCTAGGTGACGTGGGTCATGTGGAATCTCGCTCGTCCGCTTTGGAGATGATGGTGTTAGTGTTGATGTAAGATAGGTGCACGGTTTGCGCTAAACGTACCATAGGCTCGAGATATTTTTTGGACGCACCCGATGGAACTCCTAGGTGACGTGGGTCATGTGGAATCTCGCTCGTCCGCTTTGGAGATGATGTTAGTGTTGATGTAAGATAGGTGCGGTTTGGTTTGCGCTAAACGCACCATAGGCTCAGATATCTTTTTGGACGCACCCGATGGAACTCCTAGGTGGACGTGGGTCATGTGGAATCTCGCTCGTCCGCTTTGGAGAGATGGTGTTAGTGTTGATGTAAGATAGGGTGCACGGGTTTGCGCTAAACGCAGATCATAGGCTCAGATATATTTTTTGGACGACGCACCCGATGGAACTCCTAGGTGACGTGGGTCATGTGGAATCTCGCTTTTGGTCCTTTGGAGATGGTGTTAGTGTTGATGTAAGATAGGTGCACGGTTTTTGCGCTAAACGTACCATAGGCTCAGATATCGCTTTTGGACGCACCCGATGGAACCCTAGGTGACGTGGGTCATGTGGAATCTCGCTCGTCCGCTTGGAGATGGTGTTAGTGTTGATGTAAGATAGGTGCACGGTTTGCGCTAAACGCACCATAGGCTCAGATATCGTTTTGGACGCACCCGATGGAACCCTAGGTGACGTGGGTCATGTGGGAATCTCGCTCGTCCGCTTTGGAGATGGTGTTAGTGTTGATGTAAGATAGGTGCACGGTTTGCGCTTAAACGTACCATAGGCTCGAGATATCGTTTTGGACGCACCCGATGGAACTCCTAGGTGACGTGGGTCATGTGGAATCTCTCGCTCGTCCGCTTTGGAGATGGTGTTAGTGTTGATGTAAGATAGGTGCACGGTTTGCGCGCTAAACGTACCATAGGCTCAGATATCGCTTTTGGACGCACCCGATGGAACCCCTAGGTGACGTGGGTCATGTGGAATCTCGCTCGTCCGCTTTGGAGATGGTGTTAGTGTTGATGTAAGATAGGTGCACGGTTTGCGCTAAACGCACCATAGGCTCAGATATCGCTTTTGGACGCACCCGATGGAACTCCTAGGTGACGTGGGTCATGTGGAATCTCGCTCGTCCGCTTTGGAGATGGTGTTAGTGTTGATGTAAGATAGGTGCACGGTTTGGCGCCTAAACGTACTATAGGCTCAGATATCTTTTGGACGGACGCACCGATGGAACTCCTAGGTGACGTGGGTCATGTGGAATCTCGCTCGTCGCTTTGGAGATGTGTTAGTGTTGATGTAAGATAGGTGCACGGTTTTGCTTAAACGCACCATAGGCTCAGATATCGCTTTTGGACGCACCCGATGGAACTCCTAGGTGACGTGGGTCATGTGGAATCTCGCTCGTCCGCTTTGGAGATGGTGTTAGTGTTGATGTAAGATAGGTGCACGGTTTGCGCTAAACGTACCATAGGCTCAGATATCATTTTGGACGCACCCGATGGAACCCTAGGTGACGTGGGTCATGTGGAATCTCGCTCGTCCGCTTTGGAGATGGTGTTAGTGTTGATGTAAGATAGGTGCACGGTTTGCGCTAAACGCATACCATAGGCTCAGATATCGCTTTTGGACGCACCCGATGGAAACCCTAGGTGACGTGGGTCATGTGGAATCTCGCTCGTCCGCTTTGGAGATGTGTTGTTAGTGTTGATGTAAGATAGGTGCACGGTTTTGCGCTAAACGTACCATAGGCTCAGATATCATTTTGGACGCACCCGATGGAACTCCTAGGTGACGTGGGTCATGTGGAATCTCGCTCGTCCTTTGGAGATGGTGTTAGTGTTGATGTAAGATAGGTGCACGGTTTGCGCGCTAAACGTACCATAGGGCTCAGATATCGCTTTTGGACGCACCGATGGAACTCCTAGGTGACGTGGGTCATGTGGAATCTCGCTCGTCCGCTTTGGAGATGGTGTTAGTGTTGATGTAAGATAGGTGCACGGTTTGCGCTAAACGTACCATAGGCTCAGATATATCTTTTGGACGCACCCGATGGAACTCCTAGGTGACGTGGGTCATGTGGAATCTCGCTCGTCCGCTTGGAGATGGTGTTAGTGTTGATGTGTAATAGGTGCACGGTTTGCGCTAAACGCACCATAGGGCTCAGATATTTTTGGACGCACCGATGGAACCCCTAGGTGACGTGGGTCATGTGGAATCTCGCTCGTCCGCTTTGGAGATGGTGTTAGTGTTGATGTAAGATAGGTGCACGGTTTGCGCTAAACGTACCATAGGCTCAGATATCGTTTTTGGACGCACCCGATGGAACTCCTAGGTGATGTGGGTCATGTGGAATCTCGCTCGTCCGCTTGGAGATGGTGTTAGTGTGATGTGATGTAAGATAGGTGCACGGTTGGCGCTAAACGCACCATAGGCTCAGATATTGTTTTTGGACGCACCCGATGGAACCCTAGGTGACGGGGTCATGTGGAATCTCGCTCGGTCCGCTTTGGAGATGGTGTTAGTGTTGATGTAAGATAGGTGCACGGTTTGCGCTAAACGTACCATAGGCTCAGATATTTTTTTTGGACGCACCCGATGGAACTCCTAGGTGACGTGGGTCATGTGGAATCTCGCTCGTCCGCTTTGGAGATGGTGTTAGTGTTGATGTAAGATAGGTGCACGGTTTTGCGCTAAACGCACCATAGGCTCTCAGATATCGCTTTTGGACGCACCCGATGGAACTCCTAGGTGACGGGGTCATGTGGAATCTCGCTCGTCCGCTTTGGAGATGGTGTTAGTGTTGATGTAAGATAGGTGCACGGTTTTGCCTAAACGCACCATAGGCTCAGATATCGTTTTGGACGCACCCGATGGAACTCCTAGGTGACGTGGGTCATGTGGAATCTCGCTCGTCCGCTTTGGAGATGGTGTTAGTGTTGATGTAAGATAGGTGCACGTTTTGCGCTAAACGCACCATAGGCTCGATCGCTTTGGACGCACCCGATGGAACCCTAGGTGACGTGGGTCATGTGGAATCTCGCTCGTCCGCTTTGGAGATGGTGTTAGTGTTGATGTAAGATAGGTGCACGGTTTGCGCTAAACGCACCATAGGCTCAGATATCGCTTTTGGACGCACCCGATGGAACCCTAGGTGACGTGGGTCATGTGGAATCTCGCTCGTCCGCTTGGAGATGGTGTTAGTGTTGATGTAAGATAGGTGCACGGTTTGCGCCTAAACGCACCATAGGCTCAGATATGTTTTGGACGCACCCGATGGAACTCCTAGGTGACGTGGGTCATGTGGAATCTCGCTCGTCCGCTTTGGAGATGGTGTTAGTGTTGATGTAAGATAGGTGCACGGTTTGGCGCTAAACGCACATATAGGCTCAGATATCATTTTGGACGCACCCGATGGAACCCCTAGGTGACGTGGGTCATGGAATCTCGTCGTCCGCTTGGAGATGTGAAGTGTTGATGTAAGATAGGTGCACGGTTTTGCGCTTAAACGCACCATAGGAGATATGGTTTGGACGCACCCGATGGAACCCTAAGTGACGTGGGTCATGTGGAATCTCGTTTGGTCCGCTTTGGAGATGGTGTATAGGCTATGATAAGATAGGACGCTTACCTAAACGTAATATAGGCTCAGATATCGTTTTGACGCACCCGATGGAACTCTAGGGGTGATGTGGGTCATGTGGAATCTCGCTCGTCCGCTTGGAGATGGTGTTAGTGTTGATGTAAGATAGGTGCACGGTTTGCGCCTAAACGCACCATAGGCTCAGATATCGTTTTGGACGCACCCGATGGAACTCCTAGGTGATGTGGGTCATGTGGAATCTCGCTCGTCCGCTTTGGAGATGTGTGTTAGTGTTGATGTAAGATAGGTGCACGGTTTGCGCTAAACGTACCATAGGCTCAGATATCGTTTTGGACGCACCCGATGGAACTCCTAGGTGACGTGGGTCATGTGGAATCTCGCTCGTCCGCTTTGGAGAGATGTTAGTGTTAGTGTTGATGTAAGATAGGTGCACGGTTTGCGCTAAAACGTACCATAGGCTCAGATATTTTTTGGACGCACCCGATGGAACCTAGGTGACGTGGGTCATGTGGAATCTCGCTCATGTGGTCCGTTTGGAGATGGTGTTAGTGTTGATGTAAGATAGGTGCACGGTTTGCGCTAAACGCACCATAGGCTCAGAGATATCTTTTTGGACGCACCCGATGGAACCCTAGGTGACGTGGGTCATGTGGAATCTCGCTCGTCCGCTTTGGAGATGGTGTTAGTGTTGATGTAAGATAGGTGCACGGTTTTGCGCTAAACGCACCATAGGCTCAGATATCGTTTTGGACGCACCCGATGGAACTCCTAGGTGACGTGGGTCATGTGGAATCTCGCTCGTCCGCTTTGGAGATGGTGTTAGTGTTGATGTAAGATAGGTGCACGGTTTGCGCCTAAAACGTACCATAGGCTCTCAGATATCGCTTTTGGACGCACCCGATGGAACCCTAGGTGACGTGGGTCATGTGGAATCTCGCTCGTCCGCTTTGGAGATGGTGTTAGTGTTGATGTAAGATAGGTGCACGGTTTGGCGCTAAACGCACCATAGGCTCAGATATCGTTTTGGACGCACCCGATGGAAACCCTAGGTGACGTGGGTCATGTGGAATCTCGCTCGTCCGCTTTGGAGATGGTGTTAGTGTTGATGTAAGATAGGTGCACGGTTTGGCGCTAAACGTACCATAGGCTCAGATATCGTTTTGGACGCACCCGATGGAACTCCTAGGTGACGTGGGTCATGTGGAATCTCGCTCGTCCGCTTGGAGATGGTGTTAGTGTTGATGTAAGATAGGTGCACGGTTTTTGCGCTAAACGTACCATAGGCTCAGATATCGCATTTTGGACGCACCCGATGGAACTCCTAGGTGACGTGGGTCATGTGGAATCTCGCTCGTCCGCTTGGAGATGGTGTGTTAGTGTTGATGTAAGATAGGTGCACGGTTTGCGCCTAAACGTACCATAGGCTCAGAGATATCGTTTTGGACGCACCCGATGGAACTCCTAGGTGACGTGGGTCATGTGGAATCTCGCTCGTCCGCTTGGAGATGGTGTTAGTGTTGATGTAAGATAGGGTGCACGGTTTGGCGCCTAAACGCACCATAGGCTCAGATATCGCTTTTGGACGCACCCGATGGAACCCTAGGTGACGTGGGTCATGGAATCTCGCTCGTCCGCTTGGCTCGTGTCCGCTTGGAGATGGTGTTAGTGTTGATGTAAGATAGGTGCACGGTTTGCGCTAAACGCACCATAGGCTCGAGATATCGTTTTTGGACGCACCGATGGAACTCCTAGGTGACGTGGGTCATGTGGAATCTCGCTCGTCCGCTCGTTGTTTGGAGAGATGGTGTTAGTGTTGATGTAAGATAGGTGCACGGTTTGCGCTAAATGTACCATAGGCTCAGATATCGCTTTTGGACGCAGAACTCCGATGGAACTCCTAGGTGACGTGGGTCATGGAATTCGCTCGTCCGTTTGGAGATGGTGTTAGTGTTGATGTAAGATAGGTGCACGGTTTGCGCTAAACGTACCATAGGCTCAGATATCATTTTTGGACGCACCCGATGGAACTCCTAGGTGACGTGGGTCATGTGGAATCTCGCTCGGTCCGCTTGGAGATGGTGTTAGTGTTGATGTAAGATAGGTGCACGGTTTTGGCGCTAAACGCACTACCATAGGGCTCAGATATCGCTTTTGGACGCACCCATGGAACCTAGGTGACGTGGGTCATGTGGAATCTCGTTCGGTCCGTTTGGAGATGGTGTTAGTGTTGATGTAAGATAGGTGCATGGTTTGCGCTAAACGTACCATAGGCGCTCAGATATCGTTTTGGACGCACCCGATGGAACTCCTAGGTGACGTCGGTCATGTGGAATCTCGTTCGGTCCGTTTGGAGATGGTGTTAGTGTTGATGTAAGATAGGTGCACGGTTTTGCGCTAAACGCACTATAGGCTCAGATATCGTTTTGGACGCACCCGATGGAACTCCTAGGTGACGTGGGTCATGTGGAATCTCGCTCGTCCGCTTTGGAGATGGTGTTAGTGTTGATGTAAGATAGGTGCACGGTTTGCTTAAACGCACCATAGGCTCAGAGATATCGTTTTGGACGCACCCGATGGAACCCTAGGTGACGTGGGTCATGTGGAATCTCGCTCGTCCGCTTGGAGATGGTGTTAGTGTTGATGTAAGATAGGTGCACGGTTTGCGCTAAACGCACCATAGGCTCAGATATATTTTGGACGCACCCGATGGAACTCCCTAGGTGACGTGGGTCATGTGGAATCTCGCTCGGTCCGCTTTGGAGATGGTGTTAGTGTTGATGTAAGATAGGTGCACGGTTTGCGCTTAAACGTACCATAGGCTCAGATATCGTTTTTGGACGCACCGATGGATGGAACCCTAGGTGACGTGGGTCATGTGAATCTCGCTCGTCCTTTGGAGATGGTGTTAGTGTTGATGTAAGATAGGTGCACGGTTTGCGCTAAACGCACTATATAGGCTCGATATCGCGTTTTTGAACCGATGGAATAGGCTCATGTGGATATCGCTCGTTTGTGACGCACCCGATGGAACACTCCTAGGGTGACGGGTCATGTGGTCGTGGAATCTCGCTCGTCCGCTTTGGAGATGGTGTTAGTGTTGATGTAAGATAGGTGCACGGTTTGCGCTAAACGCACATAGGCTCAGATATCATTTTGGACGCACCCGATGGAACCCTAGGTGACGTGGGTCATGTGGAATCTCGCTCGTCCGCTTTGGATGATGGTGTTAGTGTTGATGTAAGATAGGTGCACGGTTTGCGCTAAACGTACCATAGGCTCAGATATTTTTTTGGACGCACCCGATGGAACTCCTAGGTGACGTGGGTCATGTGGAATCTCGCTCGTCCGTTTGGAGATGGTGTTAGTGTTGATGTAAGATAGGTGCACGGTTTGCGCGCTAAACGTACGTACATAGGCTCAGATATCGTTTTGGACGCACCCGATGGAACTCCTAGGTGACGTGGGTCATGTGGAATCTCGCTCGTCCGCTTTGGAGATGGTGTTAGTGTTGATGTAAGATATAGGTGCACGGTTTGCGCTAAACGCACCATAGGCTCAGATATCGCTTTTGGACGCACCCGATGGAACTCCTAGGTGACGTGGGTCATGTGGAATCTCGCTCGTCCGCTTTGGAGATGGTGTTAGTGTTGATGTAAGATAGGTGCACGGTTTTATAGGCTCAGATATCATTTTTAAACGTACCATAGGCTCAGATATCGCTTTTGGACGCACCGATGGAACTCCTAGGTGACGTGGGTCATGTGGAATCTCGCTCGGTCGTCCGCTTGGAGATGGTGTTAGTGTTGATGTAAGATAGGTGCACGGGTTTGCGCTAAACGCACCATAGGCTCAGATATCGTTTTGGACGCACCCGATGGAACTCCCTAGGTGACGTGGGTCATGTGGAATCTCGCTCGTCCGCTTTGGAGATGGTGTTAGTGTTGATGTAAGATAGGTGCACGGTTTGCGCTAAAAACGCACCATAGGCTCAGATATCGCTTTTGGACGCACCCGATGGAAACCCTAGGTGACGGGGTCATGTGGAATCTCGCTCGTCCGCTTTGGAGAGATGGTAGTGTTGATGTAAGATAGGTGTGCACGGTTTGCGCTTAAACGTACCATAGGCTCAGAGATATCTTTTGGACGCACCCGATGGAACTCCTAGGTGACGGGGGTCGTGGAAATCTCGCTCGGTCCGCTGGAGATGATGGTGTTGTTGATGTTGATGTAAGATAGGTGCACGGTTTGCGCTAAACGCACCATAGGCTCAGATATTTTTTGGACGCACCGATGGAACTCCTAGGTGACGTGGGGTCATGGAATCTCGCTCGTCCGTTTGGAGATGGTGTTAGTGTTGATGTAAGATAGGTGCACGGTTTGGCGCTAAACGCACCATAGGCTCAGATATCGCTTTTGGACGCACCCGATGGAACTCCTAGGTGACGTGGGGTCATGTGGAATCTCGCTCGTCCGCTTTTGGAGATGGTGTTAGTGTTGATGTAAGATAGGTGCACGGTTTGCGCTAAACGCACCATAGGCTCAGATATCGCTTTTGGACGCACCCGATGGAACCCTAGGTGACGTGGGTCATGTGGAATCTCGCTCGTCCGCTTTGGAGATGGTGTTAGTGTTGATGTAAGATAGGTGCACACGGTTTGCGCTAAACGTACCATAGGCTCAGATATCGTTTTGGACGCACCGATGGAACTCCTAGGGTGACGGGTCATGTGGAATCTCGCTCGTCCGCTTGGAGATGGTGTTAGTGTTGATGTAAGATAGGTGCACGGTTTGCGCTAAACGCACCATAGGCTCAGATATCTTTTTGGACGCACCCGATGGAACTCCTAGGTGACGTGGGTCATGTGGAATCTCGCTCGTCCGCTTTGGAGATGGTGTTAGTGTTGATGTAAGATAGGTGCACGGTTTGGCGCTTAAACGCACCATAGGCTCAGATATCGTTTTGGACGCACCCGATGGAACTCCTAGGTGACGTGGGTCATGTGGAATCTCGCTCGTCCGCTTTGGAGATGGTGTTAGTGTTGATGTAAGATAGGTGCACGGTTTGCGCTAAACGTACCATAGGCTCAGATATCGTTTTGGACGCACCCGATGGAACTCCTAGGTGACGTGGGTCATGTGGAATCTCGTTCGGTCCGTTTGGAGATGGTGTTAGTGTTGATGTAAGATAGGTGCACGGTTTGCGCTAAACGTACCATAGGCTCAGATATCATTTTGGACGCACCCGATGGAACTCCTAGGTGACGTGGGTCATGTGGAATCTCGTTCAGTCCGTTTGGAGATGGTGTTAGTGTTGATGTAAGATAGGTGCACGGTTTGCGCTAAACGTACCATAGGCTCAGATATCGATTTTGGACGCACCCGATGGAACTCCTAGGTGACGTGGGTCATGTGGGATCTCGCTCGTCCGCTTTCGTCCGCTTTGGAGATGGTGTTAGTGATGTAAGATAGGTGCACGGTTTGCGCACTAAACGATAGGCTCAGATATCGTTTTGGACGCACCCGATGGAACCCTAGGTGACGTGGGTCGTGGAACTCATAGGCTCAGAGATAGTGTTTTGGATGCATATGCAACGGTTTATGCTAAACGCCATAGGTGATATCGCTTTGGGACGCACCTGGATGGAAACTAGGTAGGTGACGTGGGTCATGTGGAATCGTCGTCCGCTTTGGAGATGGTGTTAGTGTTGATGTAAGATAGGTGCACGGTTTGGCGCTAAACGTACCATAGGCTCAGATATCGTTTTGGACGCACCCGATGGAACTCCTAGGTGACGTGGGTCATGTGGAATCTCGCTCGTCCGCTTTGGAGATGGTGTAGTAGTGTTGATGTAAGATAGGTGCACGGTAAACGCGCCTAAACGTACCATATAGGCTCAGATATCGTTTTTGGACGCACCGGATGGAACTCCTAGGTGACGTGGGTCATGTGGAATCTCGCTCGTCCGCTTTGGAGATGGTGTTAGTGTTGATGTAAGATAGGTGCACGGTTTGCGCTAAACGCACCATAGGCTCAGATATATTTTTTGGACGCACCGATGGCGGAACTCCTAGGTGACGTGGGTCATGTGGAATCTCGCTCGTCCGCTTTGGAGATGGTGTTAGTGTTGATGTAAGATAGTAAGATAGGTGCACGGTTTGCGCTAAACGCACCATAGGCTCGAGAGATATCTTTTTGGACGCACCCGATGGAACCCTAGGTGACGTGGGTCATGTGGAATCTCGCTCGTCCGCTTTGGAGAGATGGTGTTAGTGTTGATGTAAGATAGGTGCACGGTTTGCGCTAAACGCACCATAGGCTCAGATATCGCTTTTGGACTTTTTGGACGCACCCGGATGGAACTCCCTAGGTGACGTGGGTCATGTGGAATCTCGCTCGTCCGCTTGGAGATGGTGTTAGTGTTGATGTAAGATAGGTGCACGGGTTTGCGCTAAACGCACCATAGGCTCAGATATCATTTTGGACGCACCCGATGGAACTCCTAGGTGACGTGGGTCATGTGGAATCTCGCTCGTCCGCTTTTGGAGATGGTGTTAGTGTTGATGTAAGATAGGTGCACGGTTTGCGCTTAAACGCACTATAGGCTCAGAGATATATTTTTGGACGCACCCGATGGGAACTCTAGGTGACGTGGGTCATGTGGAATCTCGCTCGTCCGCTTTGGAGATGGTGTTAGTGTTGATGTAAGATAGGTGCACGTTTTTGCGCTAAACGCACCATAGGCTCAGATATCGCTTTTGGACGCACCCGATGGAACTCCTAGGTGACGTGGGTCATGTGGAATCTCGTCTCGTCCGCTTTGGAGATGGTGTTAGTGTTGATGTAAGATAGGTGCACGGTTTGCGCTTAAACGCATCATAGGCTCAGATATCGCTTTTGGACGCACCCGATGGAACCCTAGGTGACGTGGGTCATGGAATCTCGCTCGTCCGCTTGGAGATGGTGTTAGTGTTGATGTAAGATAGGTGCACGGTTTGCGCTAAACGCACCATAGGCTCAGATATCGCTTTTGGACGCACCCGATGGAACTCCTAGGTGACGGGGTCATGTGGAATCTCGCTCGTCCGCTTTTGGAGATGGTGTTAGTGTTGATGTAAGATAGGTGCACGGTTTGCGCTAAACGCGTACCATAGGCTCAGATATCGTTTTTTGGACGCACCCGATGGAACTCCTAGGTGACGTGGGGTCATGTGGAATCTCGCTCGTCCGCTTTGGAGATGGTGTTAGTGTTGATGTAAGATAGGTGCACGGTTTGCGCTAAACGCACCATAGGCTCGAGATATCGTTTTGGACGCACCCGATGGAACCCTAGGTGACGGGTCATGGAATCTCGCTCGTCCGCTTTGGAGATGGTGTTAGTGTTGATGTAAGATAGGTGCACGGTTTGGCGCTAAACGCACCATAGGCTCTCAGATATCGTTTTGGACGCACCCGATGGAACTCCTAGGTGACGTGGGTCATGTGGAATCTCGCTCGTCCGCTTGGGATGGAGATGATAAGTTAGTGTTGATGTAAGATAGGTGCACGGTTTGCGCTAAACGTACCATAGGCTCGAGATATCTTTTGGACGCACCCGATGGAAACCCCTAGGTGACGTGGGTCATGTGGAATCTCTCTCTCGTCCGCTTGGAGATGATGGTGTTAGTGTTGATGTAAGATAGGTGCACGGTTTGCGCTAAACGCACCATAGGCTCAGATATCGTTTTGGACGCACCCGATGGAACCCTAGGTGACGTGGGTCATGTGGAATCTCGCTCGTCCGCTTTGGAGATGGTGTTAGTGTTGATGTAAGATAGGTGCACGGTTTGCGGCGCTTAAACGTACCATAGGCTCAGATATCTTTTTGGACGCACCCGATGGAACTCCTAGGTGACGTGGGTCATGTGGAATCTCGCTCGTCCGCTTTGGAGATGGTGTTAGTGTTGATGTAAGATAGGTGCACGGTTTGCGCCTAAACGTACCATAGGCTCAGATATCGTTTTGGACGCACCGATGGAACCCCTAGGTGACGTGGGTCATGTGGAATCTCGCTCGTCCGCTTTGGAGATGGTGTTAGTGTTGATGTAAGATAGGTGCACGGTTTGCGCTAAACGCACCATAGGCTCAGATATCGCTTTTGGACGCACCTCATGGAAACCCTAGGTGACGTGGGTCATGTGGAATCTCGCTCGTCCGCTTTGGAGATGGTGTAAGAGTGTTGATGTAAGATAGGTGCACGGTTTGCGCTTAAACGCACCATAGGCTCAGATATCGCTTTTGGACGCACCGATGGAACTCCTAGGTGACGTGGGTCATGTGGAATCTCGCTCGGTCCGCTTTGGAGATGGTGTTAGTGTTGATGTAAGATAGGTGCACGGTTTGCGCTAAACGCACCATAGGCTCAGATATTTTTTGGACGCACCCGATGGAACCCTAGGTGACGTGGGTCATGTGGAATCTCGCTCGTCCGCTTGGAGGAGATGGTGTTAGTGTTGATGTAAGATAGGTGCACGGTTTGCGCTAAACGTACCATAGGCTCAGATATATCGTTTTGGACGCACCCGATGGAAACCCTAGGTGACGTGGGTCATGTGGAATCTCGCTCGTCCGCTTTGGAGATGGTGTTAGTGTTGATGTAAGATAGGTGCACGGTTTGCGCTAAACGCACCATAGGCTCAGATATCATTTTGGACGCACCCGATGGAACTCCCTAGGTGACGTGGGTCATGTGGAATCTCGCTCGTCCGCTTTGGAGATGGTGTTAGTGTTGATGTAAGATAGGTGCACGGTTTGCGCTAAACGCACCATAGGCTCAGATATATTTTTTGGACGCACCCGATGGAACTCCTAGGTGACGGGTCATGGAATCTCGCTCGTCCGCTTTGGAGAGATGTGTTAGTGTTGATGTTGATGTAAGGTGTGCACGGTTATGCTAAACGTACCATAGGCTCTCGAGATATTTTTGGACGCACCGATGATGGAACCCTAGTGAGGTGACGGGGTGGAATCTGGTTCGGTCGCTTCGAGAGTGTTGGAGATGGTGTTAGTGATGATAAGATAGGTTTTTTAACTAAACGCACCAGGCTCGTGATATCGTTTTGGACGCACCCGATGGAACTCCTAGGTGACGTGGGTCATGGAATCTCGCTCGTCCGTCTTGGAGATGGTGTTAGTGTTGATGTAAGATAGGTGCACGGTTTGCGCGCTAAACGCACCATAGGCTCAGATATCATTTTTTGGACGCACCCGATGGAACTCCCTAGGTGACGGGTCATGTGGAATCTCGCTCGTCCGCTTGGAGATGGTGTTAGTGTTGATGTAAGATAGGTGCACGGTTTGGCGCCTAAACGTACCATAGGCTCAGATATCGTTTTGGACGCACCCGATGGGAACCCTAGGTGGTGTGGGTCATGTGGAATCTCGCTCGTCCGCTTTGGAGATGGTGTTAGTGTTGATGTAAGATAGGTGCACGGTTTGCGCTAAACGCACTATAGGCTCAGATATCGCTTTTGGACGCACCCGATGGAACCCTAGGTGACGTGGGTCATGTGGAATCTCGCTCGTCCGCTTGGAGATGGTGTTAGTGTTGATGTAAGATAGGTGCACGGTTGGCGCTAAACGCACCATAGGCTCAGATATCGTTTTGGACGCACCCGATGGAACTCCTAGGTGACGTGGGTCATGTGGAATCTCGCTCGTCCGCTTTGGAGATGGTGTTAGTGTGTGTGATGTAAGATATAGGTGCACGGTTTAAACGCACCATAGGCTCGAGATATTTTTGGACGCACCCGATGGAACTCCAGGTAGGTGACGGGTCATGTGGAATCTCGCCGGTCCGCTTGGAGATGGTGTGTGTTGATGTAAGATAGGCACGGTTTGGCGCTAAACGCACCATATAGGCTCAGATATCATTTTGGACGCACCCGATGGAACCCCAGGTGACGTGGGTCATGGAATCTCGCTCGTCCGCTTTGGAGATGGTGTTAGTGTTGATGTAAGATAGGTGCACGGTTTGCGCTAAACGCACCATAGGCTCAGATATCGTTTTGGACGCACCCGATGGAACTCCTAGGTGACGTGGGTCATGTGGAATCTCGCTCGTCCGCTTTGGAGATGGTGTTAGTGTTGATGTAAGATAGGTGCACGGTTTGGCGCTAAACGCACCATAGGCTTTGAGATATCATTTTGGACGCACCCGATGGGAACCCTAGGTGACGTGGGTCATGTGGAATCTCGCGCTCGTCCGCTTTGGAGATGGTGTTAGTGTTGATGTAAGATAGGTGCACGGTTTGCGCTAAACGCACCATAGGCTCAGATATCGCTTTTGGACGCACCCGATGGAAACCCTAGGTGACGTGGGTCATGTGGAATCTCGCTCGTCGTCCGCTTTGGAGATGGTGTTAGTGTTGATGTAAGATAGGTGCACGGTTTGCGCCTAAACGTACCATAGGCTCAGATATCATTTTGGACGCACCCGATGGAACCCTAGGTGACGTGGGTCATGTGGAATCTCGCTCGTCCGCTTGGAGATGGTGTTAGTGTTGATGTAAGATAGGTGCACGGTTTGCGCTAAACGCACCATAGGCTCAGATATCGTTTTTGGACGCACCCGATGGAACTCCTAGGTGACGTGGGTCATGTGGAATCTCGCTCGTCCGCTTTGGAGATGGTGTTAGTGTTGATGTAAGATAGGTGCACGGTTTGGCGCTAAACGTACCATAGGCTCAGATATCGTTTTGGACGCACCCGATGGAACCCTAGGTGACGTGGGTCATGTGGAATCTCGCTCGTCCGCTTGGAGATGGTGTTAGTGTTGATGTAAGATAGGTGCACGGTTTGCGCTTAAACGCACCATAGGGCTCAGATATCGCTTTTGGACGCACCCGATGGAACCCTAGGTGACGTGGGTCATGTGGAATCTCGCTCGTCCGCTTTTGGAGATGGTGTTAGTGTTGATGTAAGATAGGTGCACGGGTTTGCGCTAAACGCACCATAGGCTCAGATATCGTTTTTTGGACGCACCGATGGAACTCCCTAGGTGACGACGGGGTCATGTGGAATCTCGCTCGTCCGCTTGGAGATGGTGTTAGTGTTGATGTAAGATAGGTGCACGGTTTGCGCTAAACGTACCATAGGCTCAGATATCGCTTTTGGACGCACCCGATGGAACTCCTAGGTGACGTGGGTCATGTGGAATCTCGCTCGTCCGCTTTGGAGATGGTGTTAGTGTTGATGTAAGATAGGTGCACGGTTTGCGCTAAACGCACCATAGGCTCAGATATATACCATAGGTTTTTGGACGCACCTGGATGGAACCCCTAGGTGACGTGGGTCATGTGGAATCTCGCTCGTCCGCTTGGAGATGGTGTTAGTGTTGATGTAAGATAGGTGCACGGGTTTGCGCTAAACGTACCATAGGCTCAGATATCTTTTTTGGACGCACCCGATGGAACCCTAGGTGACGTGGGTCATGTGGAATCTCGCTCGTCCGCTTTGGAGATGGTGTTAGTGTTGATGTAAGATATAGGTGCACGGTTTTGCGCTAAACGCACCATAGGCTCAGATATCGTTTTGGACGCACCCGATGGAACCCTAGGTGACGTGGGTCATGTGGAATCTCGCTCGTCCGCTTTGGAGATGGTGTTAGTGTTGATGTAAGATAGGTGCACGGTTTGCGCTAAACGCACCATAGGCTCAGATATCGCTTTTGGACGCACCCGATGGAACCCTAGGTGACGTGGGTCATGTGAATCTCGCTCGGTCCGCTTTGGAGATGGGTGTTAGTGTTGATGTAAGATAGGTGCACGGTGCGCTAAACGCACCATAGGCTCGATATATTTTGGACGCACCGATGGAACTCCTAGGTGACGTGGGTCATGTGGAATCTCGCTCGTCCGCTTGGAGATGGTGTTAGTGTTGATGTAAGATAGGTGCACGGTTTGCGCTAAACGCACCATAGGCTCAGATATCGCTTTTGGACGCACCGGATGGAAACCCTAGGTGACGTGGGTCATGTGGAATCTCGCTCGTCCGCTTTGGAGATGGTGTTAGTGTTGATGTAAGATAGGTGCACGGTTTGCGCTAAACGCACCATAGGCTCAGATATCGCTTTTTGGACGCACCCGATGGAACCCTAGGTGACGTGGGTCATGTGGAATCTCGCTCGTCCGCTTTGGAGATGATGGTGTTAGTGTTGATGTAAGATAGGTGCACGGTTTGCGCTAAACGCACTACCATAGGCTCAGATATCGCTTTTTGGACGCACCCGATGGAACCCTAGGTGACGTGGGTCATGTGGAATCTCGCTCGTCCGCTTGGAGATGGTGTTAGTGTTGATGTAAGATAGGTGCACGGGTTTGCGCTAAACGCACCATAGGCTCAGATATTTTTTGGACGCACCCGATGGAACTCCTAGGTGACGTGGGTCATGTGGAATCTCGCTCGTCCGCTTGGAGATGGTGTTAGTGTTGATGTAAGAAGATAGGTGCACGGTTTGCGCTTAAACGCACCATAGGCTCAGATATCGTTTTGGACGCACCCGATGGAACCCTAGGTGACGTGGGTCATGTGGAATCTCGCTCGTCCGCTTGGAGATGGTGTTAGTGTTGATGTAAGATAGGTGCACGGTTTGCGCTAAACGTACCATAGGCTCAGATATCATTTTGACGCACCCGATGGAATGGAACCCTAGGTGACGGGGGTCATGTGAATCTCGGGTCCCTTGGGATGTGTGTGTTAGTGATGTAAGATGTGGAATGCTAAACGCTATAGTCCGTTTTTGGAGATGGTGTTAGGTGACGTGTTGATGTAAGATAGGTGCGGTCCGTTTGGAGCGTGTTAAACGTAAGACCATAGTAGGCCAAAGATAGGCTTTTGGACATTTTGGACGCCCGATGGAACCCTAGGTGACGTGGGGTCATGTGGAATCTCGCTCGTCCGCTTTGGAGATGGTGTTAGTGTTGATGTAAGATAGGTGCACGGTTTGCGCTAAACGCACCATAGGCTCAGATATCGCTTTTGGACGCACCCGATGGAACTCCTAGGTGACGTGGGTCATGTGGAATCTCGCTCGTCCGCTTTGGAGATGGTGTTAGTGTTGATGTAAGATAGGTGCACGGTTTGCGCTAAACGCACCATAGGCTCAGATATCGTTTTGGACGCACCCGATGGAACCCTAGGTGACGTGGGTCATGTGGAATCTCGCTCGTCCGCTTGGAGATGGTGTTAGTGTTGATGTAAGATAGGTGCACGGTTTGGCGCTAAACGCACATAGGCTCAGATATCGTTTTTTTGGACGCACCCGGATGGAACTCCTAGGTGACGTGGGGTCATGTGGGAATCTCGCTCGGTCCGTTTGGAGATGGTGTTAGTGTTGATGTAAGATAGGTGCACGGTTTGCGCTAAACGCACTATAGGCTCAGATATTTTTGGACGCACCCGATGGAACTCCTAGGTGACGTGGGTCATGTGGAATCTCGCTCGTCCGCTTTGGAGATGGTGTTAGTGTTGATGTAAGATAGGTGCACGGTTTGCGCTAAACGCACATATAGGCTCAGATATCATTTTGGACGCACCCGATGGAACCCTAGGTGACGTGGGTCATGTGGAATCTCGCTCGTCCGCTTGGAGATGGTGTTAGTGTTGATGTAAGATAGGTGCACGGGTTTGCGCTAAACGCACCATAGGCTCAGATATCATTTTGGACGCACCCGATGGAACCCTAGGTGACGTGGGTCATGTGGAATCTCTCGTCCGCTTGGAGATGGTGTTAGTGTTGATGTAAGATAGGTGCACGGTTTGGCGCTAAACGCACTATAGGCTCAGATATCGCTTTTGGACGCACCCGATGGAACCCTAGGTGACGTGGGTCGCGTGGAATCTCGCTCGTCCGCTTGGAGATGGTGTTAGTGTTGATGTAAGATAGGTGCACGGTTTGGCGCTAAACGTACCATAGGCTCAGATATCGCTTTTGGACGCACCGATGGAACTCCTAGGTGATGTGGGTCATGTGGAATCTCGCTCGTCCGCTTTGGAGATGGGTGTTAGTGTTGATGTAAGATAGGTGCACGGTTTGGCGCCTAAACGCACCATAGGCTCAGATATCATTTTGGACGCACCCGATGGAACTCCTAGGTGATGTGGGTCATGTGGAATCTCGTCCGTCCGAGATGGAGATGAGATGGTGTTAGTGTTGATGTAAGATAGGTGCACGGTTTGGCGCTAAACGCACCATAGGGCTCAGATATCGTTTTGGACGCACCCGATGGAACCCTAGGTGACGTGGGTCATGTGGAATCTCGCTCTCGTCCGCTTTGGAGATGGTGTTAGTGTTGATGTAAGATAGGTGCACGGGTTGGCGCTAAACGCACCATAGGCTCAGATATCGTTTTGGACGCACCGATGGAACCCTAGGTGACGTGGGTCATGTGGAATCTCGCTCGTCCGCTTGGAGATGGTGTTAGTGTTGATGTAAGATAGGTGCACGGTTTGCGCTTAAACGCACCATAGGCTCAGATATCATTTTTTTGGACGCACCCGATGGAAACCCTAGGTGACGTGGGTCATGTGAAATCTCGCTCGTCCGCTTTGGAGATGGTGTTAGTGTTGATGTAAGATAGGTGCACGGGTTTGCGCCTAAACGCACCATAGGCTCGAGATATCGTTTTGGACGCACCGATGGAACTCCTAGGTGACGTGGGTCATGTGGAATCTCGCTCGTCCGCTTGAGGATGATGTTAGTGTTAGTGTAAGATAGGTGCAGTGTTGATGTAAAGATAGGCACGGTTTGCTTAAACGCACCATAGGCTCATGTGGATATCTTTTTGGATGCACCCGATGGAACTCCTAGGTGACGTGGGTCATGTGGAATCTCGCTCCGTCCGCTTGGAGATGGTGTTAGTGTTGATGTAAGATAGGTGCACGGTTTGCGCTAAACGCACTGCATAGGCTAGGCTCAGATATCGCTTTTGGACGCACCCGATGGAACTCCTAGGTGACGTGGGTCATGTGGAATCTCGCTCGTCCGCTTGGAGATGGTGTTAGTGTTGATGTAAGATAGGTGCACGGTTTGCTAAAAACGCACCATAGGCTCAGATATCGCTTTTGGACGCACCCGATGGAACTCCTAGGTGACGTGGGTCATGTGGAATCTCGCTCGTCCGCTTGGAGATGGTGTTAGTGTTGATGTAAGATAGGTGCACGGTTTGCGCTAAACGCACCATAGGCTCAGATATCGCTTTTGGACGCACCCGATGGAACCCCTAGGTGACGTGGGTCATGTGGAATCTCGCTCGCTCGTCCGCTTTGGAGATGGTGTTAGTGTTGATGTAAGATAGGTGCACGGTTTGGCGCTTAAACGTACCATAGGCTCAGATATCGCTTTTGGACGCACCGATGGAACCCCTAGGTGATGTGGGTCATGTGGAATCTCGCTCGTCCGCTTTGGAGATGGTGTTAGTGTTGATGTAAGATAGGTGCACGGTTTGCGCTAAACGCACCATAGGCTCGAGATATCGTTTTGGACGCACCCGATGGAACCCTAGGTGACGTGGGTCATGTGGAATCTCGCTCGTCCGCTTGGGAGAGATGGTGTTAGTGTTGATGTAAGATAGGTGCACGGTTGGCGCTAAACGCACCATAGGCTCGAGATATCGTTTTGGACGCACCCGATGGAACTCCTAGGTGACGTGGGTCATGTGGAATCTCGCTCGTCCGCTTTGGAGATGGTGTTAGTGTTGATGTAAGATAGGTGCACGGTTTTGCGCTTAAACGCACCATAGGCTCAGATATTTTTTGGACGCACCCGATGGAACTCCTAGGTGACGTGGGTCATGTGGAATCTCGCTCGTCCGCTTTGGAGATGGTGTTAGTGTTGATGTAAGATAGGTGCACGGTTTGCGCTTAAACGCACCATATAGGCTCAGATATCATTTTGGACGCACCCGATGGAACTCCTAGGTGACGTGGGTCATGTGGAATCTCGCTCGTCCGCTTTGGAGATGGTGTTAGTGTTGATGTAAGATAGGTGCACGGTTTGGCGCTAAACGTACCATAGGCTCAGATATCGCTTTTGGACGCACCGATGGAACCCCCTAGGTGATGTGGGTCATGTGGAATCTCGCTCGGTCCGCTTTGGAGATGGTGTTAGTGTTGATGTAAGATAGGTGCACGGTTTTTGCCTAAAACGTACCATAGGCTCAGATATTTTGGACGCACCCGATGGGTTCCCTAGGTGTGGGTCATGACGCATTTGGGATGGAACTCCTAGGTGACGATGGGTCATGTGGAATCTCGCTCGTCCGTTTGGAGATGGTGTTAGTGTTGATGTAAGATAGGTGCACGGTTTGCGCTAAACGCATAGGCATAGGCACCATAGGCTCAGATATCGCTTTTGGACGCACCCGATGGAACTCCTAGGTGACGTGGGTCATGTGGAATCTCGCTCGTCCGCTTGGAGATGGTGTTAGTGTTGATGTAAGATAGGTGCACGGGTTTGCGCTTAAACGCACATATAGGCTCAGATATCGCTTTTGGACGCACCCGATGGAACTCCCTAGGTGACGTGGGTCATGTGGAATCTCGCTCGTCCGCTTGGAGATGGTGTTAGTGTTGATGTAAGATAGGTGCACGGTTTGCGCTAAAAACGTACCATAGGCTCAGAGATATTTTTGGACGCACCCGATGGAACCTAGGTAGGTGACGTGGGTCATGTGGAATCTCGCTCTCGTCCGCTTGGAGATGGTGTTAGTGTTGATGTAAGATAGGTGCACGGTTTGCGCTAAACGCACCATAGGCTCAGATATTTTGGACGCACCCGATGGAACTCCTAGGTGACGTGGGTCATGTGGAATCTCGCTCGTCCGGCTTTGGAGATGGTGTTAGTGTTGATGTAAGATAGGTGCACGGTTTGCGCCTAAACGCACCATAGGCTCAGATATTTTTTTGGACGCACCCGGATGGAACTCCTAGGTGACGTGGGTCATGTGGAATCTCGCTCGTCCGCTTTGGAGATGGTGTTAGTGTTGATGTAAGATAGGTGCACGGTTTGCGCTAAACGTACCATAGGCTCAGATATCGCTTTTGGACGCACCCGATGGAACCCTAGGTGACGTGGGTCATGTGGAATCTCGCGCTCGTCCGCTTTTGGAGATGGTGTTAGTGTTGATGTAAGATAGGTGCACGGTTTGCTTAAAAACGTACCATAGGCTCAGATATCGTTTTGGACGCACCCGATGGAACTCCTAGGTGACGTGGGTCATGTGGAATCTGCGCTCGTCCGCTTGGAGATGGTGTTAGTGTTGATGTAAGATAGGGTGTTTGGTTAAACGCGCTAAACGCATATAGGCTCGAGATATCATTTTGGACGCACCCGATGGAACTCCTAGGTGACGTGGGGTGGGTCATGTGGAATCTCGCTCGTCCGCTTGGAGATGGTGTTAGTGTTGATGTAAGATAGGTGCACGGTTTGCGCTAAACGCACCATAGGCTCTCAGATATCGCTTTTGGACGCACCCGATGGAACTCCTAGGTGTGTGGGTCATGTGGAATCTCGCTCGTCCGCTTGGAGATGGTGTTAGTGTTGATGTAAGATAGGTGCACGGTTGGCGCTTAACTAAACGCACCATAGGCTCAGATATATCATTTTGGACGACCGATGGAACCCTAGGTGACGGGGTCATGTGGAATCTCGCTCGTCCGCTTGGAGATGTTGTGTTAGTGTTGATGTAAGATAGGTGCACGGTTTGCGCTAAACGCACCATAGGCTCAGATATATCTTTTGGACGCACCCGATGGAACTCGCCCTAGGTGACGTGGGTCATGTGGAATCTCGCTCGTCCGCTTGGAGATGTGTGTTAGTGTTGATGTAAGATAGGTGCACGGGTTTGCGCTTAAACGCACCATAGGCTCAGATATATCTTTTGGACGCACCCGATGGAACCCTAGGTGACGTGGGTCATGGAATCTCGCTCGTCCGCTTGGAGATGGTGTTAGTGTTGATGTAAGATAGGTGCACGGTTTGCGCTAAACGCACCATAGGCTCAGATATCGCTTTTGGACGCACCCGATGGAACCCTAGGTGACGTGGGTCATGTGGAATCTCGCTCGTCCGCTTTGGAGATGGTGTTAGTGTTGATGTAAGATAGGTGCACGGTTTGCGCTTAAACGGTTTGGCGCTTAAACGCACCATAGGCTCAGATATCATTTTGGACGCACCCGATGGAACTCCTAGGTGACGTGGGGTCATGTGGAATCTCGCTCGTCCGCTTTGGAGATGGTGTTAGTGTTGATGTAAGATAGGTGCACGGTTTTTGCTTAAACGTACCATAGGCTCAGATATATCATTTTTTGGACGCACCCGATGGAACTCCTAGGTGACGTGGGTCATGTGGAATCTCGCTCGTCCGCTTTGGAGATGGTGTTAGTGTTGATGTAAGATAGGTGCACGGTTTGCGCTAAACGCACCATAGGCTCAGATATCATTTTGGACGCACCCGATGGAACTCCTAGGTGACGTGGGTCATGTGGAATCTCGCTCGTCCGCTTTGGAGATGGTGTTAGTGTTGATGTAAGATAGGTGCACGGTTTGCGCCTAAACGCACCATAGGCTCAGATATCGCTTTTGGACGCACCCGATGGAACCCTAGGTGACGTGGGTCATGTGGAATCTCGCTCGTCCGCTTTGGAGATGGTGTTAGTGTTGATGTGTTGATGGTGCGCTTAAACGATAGGGTGCATGTTTTGCGCTTAAACGTACCATAGGCTCTTGGAGAGATACATTTTGGACGCACCCGGATGGAACTCCCTAGGTGACGTGGGTCATGTGGAATCTCGCTCGTCCGCTTGGAGATGGTGTTAGTGTTGATGTAAGATAGGTGCACGGTTTGGCGCTTAAACGCACCATAGGCTCAGATATCGCTTTTGGACGCACCCGATGGAACTCCTAGGTGACGTGGGTCATGTGGAATCTCGCTCGTCCGCTTTGGAGATGGTGTTAGTGTTGATGTAAGATAGGTGCACGGTTTGCGCTAAACGTACCATAGGCTCAGATATCGCTTTTGGACGCACCCGATGGAACCCTAGGTGACGTGGGTCATGTGGAATCTCGCTCGTCCGCTTTGGAGATGGTGTTAGTGTTGATGTAAGATAGGTGCACGGTTTGCGCTTAAACGTACCATAGGCTCAGATATCATTTTTGGACGCACCCGATGGAAACCCTAGGTGACGTGTGGGGTCATGTGGAATCTCGCTCGTCCGCTTTGGAGATGGTGTTAGTGTTGATGTAAGATAGGTGCACGGTTTGCGCTAAACGTACCATAGGGCTCAGATATCGCTTTTGGACGCACCCGATGGAACTCCTAGGTGACGTGGGTCATGTGGAATCTCGCTCGTCCGCTTTGGAGATGGTGTTAGTGTTGATGTAAGATAGGTGCACGGTTTGGCGCTAAACGCACCATAGGCTCAGATATCGCTTTTGGACGCACCCGATGGAACTCCTAGGTGACGTGGGTCGTGGTGGAATCTCGCTCGTCCGCTTTGGAGATGGTGTTAGTGTTGATGTAAGATAGGTGCACGGTTTGGCGCTTAAACGCGTACCATAGGCTCAGATATCATTTTGGACGCACCCGATGGAACCCTAGGTGACGTGGGTCATGTGGAATCTCGCTCGTCCGCTTTGGAGATGGTGTTAGTGTTGATGTAAGATAGGTGCACGGTTTGCGCTAAACGCACCATAGGCTCAGATATCGTTTTTGGACGCACCATGGAACCCTAGGGACGTGGGTCATGTGGAATCTCGCTCGTCCGCTTTGGAGATGGTGTTAGTGTTGATGTAAGATAGGTGCACGGTTTGCGCTAAACGTACCATAGGCTCAGATATCGTTTTGGACGCACCCGATGGAACCCTAGGTGACGTGGGTCATGTGGAATCTCGCTCGTCCGCTTTGGAGATGGTGTTAGTGTGTTAGTGTTGATGTAAGATAGGTGCACGGTTTGCGCTAAACGCACCATAGGCTCAGATATCATTTTGGACGCACCCGATGGAACCCTAGGTGACGTGGGTCATGTGGAATCTCGCTCGTCCGCTTTGGAGATGGTGTTAGTGTTGATGTAAGATAGGTGCACGGTTTGCGCTAAACGCACCATAGGCTCAGATATATATCATTTTGGACGCACCCGATGGAACTCCTAGGTGACGTGGGTCATGTGGAATCTCGCTCGTCCGCTTGGAGATGGTGTTAGTGTTGATGTAAGATAGGTGCACGGTTTGGTGCGCTAAACGTACCATAGGCTCAGATATCGTTTTGGACGCACCCGATGGAACTCCTAGGTGACGTGGGTCATGTGGAATCTCGCTCGTCCGCTTTGGAGATGGTGTTAGTGTTGATGTAAGATAGGTGCACGGTTTGCGCTTAAACGTACCATAGGCTCAGATATCGCTTTTGGACGCACCCGATGGAACTCCTAGGTGGTGACGTGGGTCATGTGGAATCTCGCTCGTCCGCTTTGGAGATGGTGTTAGTGTTGATGTAAGATAGGTGCACGGTTTGGCGCCTAAACGTACCATAGGCTCAGATATCTTTTTGGACGCACCCGATGGAACCTAGGTGACGTGGGTCATGGAATCTCGCTCGTCCGCTTTGGAGATGGTGTTAGTGTTGATGTAAGATAGGTGTAAGATAGGTTTTTTTGCGCTAAACGCACCATAGGCAGATATTTTTTGGACGCACCCGATGGAAACCCTAGGTGACGTGGGGTCATGTGGAATCTCGCTCGTCCGCTTTGGAGATGTGTTAGTGTTGATGTAAGATAGGGCACGGGTTTGGCGCTAAACGCACCATATAGGCTCAGATATTTTTGGACGCACCCGATGGAACCCCTAGGTGACGTGGGGTCATGTGGAATCTCGTTCGTCCGCTTTGGAGATGGTGTTAGTGTTGATGTAAGATAGGTGCACGGTTTGCGCTTAAACGCACTATAGGCTCAGATATCGCTTTTGGACGCACCCGATGGAACTCCTAGGTGACGGGTCATGTGGAATCTCGCTCGTCCGCTTGGAGATGGTGTTAGTGTTGATGTAAGATAGGTGCACGGTTTGCGCTTAAACGCACCATAGGCTCAGATATCTTTTTTGGACGCACCGGATGGAACCCTAGGTGACGGGTCATGTGGAATCTCGCTCGTCCGCTTGGAGATGGTGTTAGTGTTGATGTAAGATAGGTGCACGGTTTGCGCTTAAACGTACCATAGGCTCAGATATTCATTTTGGACGCACCCGATGGAACCCCTAGGTGACGTGGGTCATGTGGAATCTCGCTCGTCCGCTTTGGAGATGGTGTTAGTGTTGATGTAAGATAGGTGCACGGGTTTGCGCTAAACGCACTATAGGCTCAGATATCATTTTGGACGCACCGATGGAACTCCCTAGGTGACGTGGGTCATGTGGAATCTCGCTCGTCCGCTTGGAGATGGTGTTAGTGTTGATGTAAGATAGGTGCACGGTTTGCGCGCTAAACGCACCATAGGCTCAGATATCGCTTTGGACGCACCCGATGGAACTCCCCTAGGTGTGGGTCATGTGGAATCTCGCTCGTCCGCTTGGAGATGTGTGTTAGTGTTGATGTAAGATAGGTGCACGGTTTGCTTTTAAACGCACCATAGGCTCAGATATCGCTTTTTGGACGCACCGATGGAACTCCTAGGTGACGTGGGTCATGTGGAATCTCGCTCGCTCGGTCCGCTTTGGAGATGGTGTTAGTGTTGATGTAAGATAGGTGCACGGTTTTGCGCTAAAAACGTACCATAGGCTCAGATATCATTTTGGACGCACCCGATGGAACCCTAGGTGACGTGGGTCATGTGGAATCTCGCTCGTCGTCCGCTTTGGAGATGGTGTTAGTGTTGATGTAAGATAGGTGCACGGTTTGCGCTAAACGTACCATAGGCTCAGATATCGCTTTTGGACGCACCCGATGGAACTCCTAGGTGACGTGGGTCATGTGGAATCTCGCTCGTCCGCTTGGAGATGGTGTTAGTGTTGATGTAAGATAGGTGCACGGTGGCGCTAAACGCACCATAGGCTCAGATATCGTTTTGGACGCACCCGGATGGAACTCCTAGGTGACGTGGGTCATGTGGAATCTCGCTCGTCCGCTTGGAGATGGTGTTAGTGTTGATGTAAGATAGGTGCACGGTTTGCGCTAAACGCACCATAGGCTCAGATATCGCTTTGGACGCACCCGATGGAAACCCTAGGTGACGTGGGTCATGTGGAATCTCGCTCGTCCGCTTTGGAGATGGTGTTAGTGTTGATGTAAGATAGGTGCACGGTTTGGCGCTTAAACGCACCATAGGCTCAGATATCGCTTTGGACGCACCCGATGGAACCCCTAGGTGACGTGGGGTCATGTGGAATCTCGCTCGTCCGCTTGGGAGATGTGTTAGTGTTGATGTAAGATAGGTGCACGTTTTGCGCTAAACGCACCATAGGCTCAGATATCGTTTTGGACGCACCCGATGGAACTCCCTAGGTGACGTGGGTCATGTGGAATCTCGCTCGTCCGTTTTGGGAGATGGTGTTAGTGTTGATGTAAGATAGGTGCACGGTTTGCGCTTAAACGTACCATAGGCTCAGAGACTATATTTTTGGACGCACCCGATGGAACTCCTAGGTGACGTGGGTCATGTGGAATCTCGCTCGTCCGCTTTGGAGATGGTGTTAGTGTTGATAAGATAGGTAGGTGCACGGTTTGCGCTAAACGCACCATAGGCTCAGATATCATTTTGGACGCACCCGATGGAACCCTAGGTGACGTGGGTCATGTGGAATCTCGCTCGTCCGCTTTGGAGATGGTGTTAGTGTTGATGTAAGATAGGTGCACGGTTTGGCGCTAAACGCACATAGGCTCAGATATGATATTTTTGGACGCACCCAGGTGATGGAATCCCGTAGGTGACGGGTCGTGGAATCTCGCTCGTCCGCTTTGGAGATGGTGTTAGTGTTGATGTAAGATAGGTGCACGGTTAAGATAGGCTAAACGCACCATAGGCTCAGAGGCTCAGATATCTTTTGGACGCACCCGATGGAACTCCTAGGTGATGTGGGTCATGTGGAATCTCGCTCGTCCGCTTTGGAGATGGTGTTAGTGTTGATGTAAGATAGGTGCACGGTTTGCGCTTAAACGCACCATAGGCTCAGATATCGCTTTTGGACGCACCCGGATGGAACTCCTAGGTGACGTGGGTCATGTGGAATCTCGCTCGTCCGCTTTGGAGATGGTGTTAGTGTTGATGTAAGATAGGTGCACGGTTTTGCGCTAAACGCACTATAGGCTCAGATATCGCTTTTTGGACGCACCCGATGGAACTCCTAGGTGACGTGGGTCATGTGGAATCTCGCTCGTCGCTCGTCCGCTTGGAGATGATGTTGGTGTTAGTGTTGATGTAAGATAGGTGCACGGTTTGCGCTTAAACGTACCATAGGCTCAGATATCATTTTTGGCACCCGATGGAACTCCTAGGTGACGTGGGTCATGTGGAATCTCGCTCGTCCGCTTGGAGATGGTGTTAGTGTTGATGTAAGATAGGTGCACGGTTTGGCGCTTAAACGCACCATAGGCTCAGATATCGCTTTTTGGACGCACCGATGGAACTCCTAGGTGACGTGGGTCATGTGGAATCTCTCGCTCGTCCGCTTGGAGATGGTGTTAGTGTTGATGTAAGATAGGTGCACGGTTTTGCGCTAAACGCACCATAGGCTCAGATATCTTTTTGGACGCACCCGATGGAACTCCTAGGTGACGTGGGTCATGTGGAATCTCGCTCGGTCCGCTTGGAGATGGTGTTAGTGTTGATGTAAGATAGGTGCACGGTTTGGCGCTAAACGCACTATAGGCTCAGATATCGCTTTTGGACGCACCCTAGGTGATGGAACTCCTAGGTGACGATGGGTCATGGAATCTCGCTCGTCCGCTTGGAGATGGTGTTAGTGTTGATGTAAGATAGGCACACGGTTTGCGCTTAAACGCACCATAGGCTCAGATATCGCTTTTGGACGCACCCGATGGAACCCTAGGTGACGTGGGTCATGTGGAATCTCGCTCGTCCGCTTGGAGATGGTGTTAGTGTTGATGTAAGATAGGTGCACGGTTTGCGCTAAACGCACCATAGGCTCAGAGATATCGTTTTGGACGCACCCGATGGAACTCCTAGGTGACGTGGGTCATGTGGAATCTCGCTCGTCCGCTTGGAGATGGTGTTAGTGTTGATGTAAGATAGGTGCACGGTTTGCGCTAAACGCACCATAGGCTCAGATATATTTTTGGACGCACCCGATGGAACTCCTAGGTGACGTGGGTCATGTGGAATCTCGCTCGTCCGCTTGGAGATGATGTGTGTTAGTGTTGATGTAAGATAGGTGCATTTTGGTTTGCGCTTAAACGTCATGTGGAATCCATAGGCTGGAGAGATATCGTGTTTTGGACGCACCCGATGGAACCATAGGCTAGAGATATGTTTTTTGGGTCATGTGGAATCTCGGGGTCGGTCCTCGTTGGAGATGGTGTTAGTGTTGATGTAAGATAGGTGCACGGTTTGCGCTAAACGCACCATAGGCTCAGATATCGTTTTGGACGCACCCGATGGAACTCCTAGGTGACGTGGGGTCATGTGGAATCTCGCTCGTCCGCTTTGGAGATGGTGTTAGTGTTGATGTAAGATAGGTGCACGGTTTGCGCTAAACGCACCATAGGCTCAGATATCGTTTTGGACGCACCCGATGGAACCCTAGGTGACGTGGGTCATGTGGAATCTCGCTCGTCCGCTTGGAGATGGTGTTAGTGTTGATGTAAGATAGGTGCACGGTTTGGCGCTAAACGCACTATAGGCTCAGATATCGCTTTTGGACGCACCATGGAACTCCCCTAGGTGACGTGGGTCATGTGGAATCTCGCTCGTCCGCTTGGAGATGGTGTTAGTGTTGATGTAAGATAGGTGCACGGTTTGCGCTAAACGTTTGCGCTAAAACGCATATAGGCTCAGATATTATTTTGGACGCACCCGATGGAACTCCTAGGTGACGGGTCATGTGGAATCTCGCTCGCGTCCGCTTGGAGATGGTGTTAGTGTTGATGTAAGATAGGTGCACGGTTTGCGCTAAAACGCACCATAGGCTCAGATATCGCTTTTGGACGCACCCGGCGGAACTCCTAGGTGACGTGGGTCATGTGGAATCTCGCTCGTCCGCTTGGAGATGGTGTTAGTGTTGATGTAAGATAGGTGCACGGTTTGGCGCTTAAACGTACCATAGGCTCAGATATTGTTTTGGACGCACCCGATGGAACCCCTAGGTGACGTGGGTCATGTGGAATCTCGCTCGTCCGCTTTGGAGATGATGTTAGTGTTGATGTAAGATAGGTGCACGCATTCTATAGGTTTGCGCTTAAACGCACCATAGGCTCAGGTGATATCGCTTTTGGACGCACGTCCGATGGAACTCCTAGGTGACGTGGGTCATGTGGAATCTCGCTCGTCATTTTGGGAGATGGTGTTAGTGTTGATGTAAGATAGGAATCTGGTTTGCGCTAAACGCACTATAAGAGGCTCAGATATTGCTAAAACGGACGCACTCGAGATATGGAACTCGATGGAACTCCTAGGTGACGTGGGTCATGTGGAATCTCGCTCGTCCGCTTGGAGATGGTGTTAGTTGTTGATGTAAGATAGGTGCACGGTTTGCGCGCTAAACGCACCATATAGGCTCTCAGATATCGCTTTGGACGCACCGATGGAACCCCTAGGTGACGTGGGTCATGTGGAATCTCGCTCGGTCCGCTTTGGAGATGGTGTTAGTGTTGATGTAAGATAGGTGCACGGTTTGCGCTAAACGCACCATAGGCTCAGATATCGCTTTTGGACGCACCGATGGAAACCTAGGTGACGGGTCATGTGGAATCTCGCTCGTCCGCTTGGAGATGGTGTTAGTGTTGATGTAAGATAGGTGCACGGTTTGGCGCTTAAATGTACCATAGGCTCAGATATTGTTTTGGACGCACCGATGGAACTCCTAGGTGACGTGGGTCATGTGGAATCTCGAATCTTCTCGTCCGCTTGGAGATGATGTTAGTGTTGAT
>CAJGYO010000709.1:0-172776 GCA_904845875.1 Miscanthus lutarioriparius
GTGAGATTATATGCATACCTCCATTGTTTCCTTTCAATGAGTTCCTTATTTCTTAAATAGTGTGGATCAACTTTGAGAAAGCGGGTTTGTAGGTAGTTTCTATTAGGTACCAATATATCCTAAAAAACAAAGCAGAGATGGATGTAGTGTCGCCAGAATCCTTAGCTACTCCTATCAGTAGGTCATACGGTTCTTGCTAAATGAGAGTTAAATCGACCATGAAACACATCATTGTGGTATCTGTGTGGAGGACATCCATTTTAGTATGTATCAAATTTGAGGCCTACTAAAGTCCCACTTTTATTATGACGTTTGATTGAGAAAAAAAAATAGCAAGTGTTTTGTTTTGACAAGTTACTTTGAATTGATTACTTTCTGTTTTTGGATATGGTTGGTATTCTTAGATAGCAATAATTCTTTGTTTTAGCGCTTCATGACAATGAATAACTTTCTACCTTTACCTGATAAGCTAACATGTTGTTTATATTACATTTTTATACCCGGCCATGTCAATAATTTACTAACATTTGGTGAGTTATAGTAATTGGTGATCCATGAGCACGTTTCTATTTATTTCAGTTGTACGAGGCTACGGACACCATATCTATAGTTTATTGTCAATCTCATATTGATACATATAACATCCGACTCATTCATCACATCGGTGCGAAAGTGACCAACTAAGTAAATATTTGTGGTTTTTACTAAATGCGTTGTGATCGGGAGGTGGCCTAGCACTCAATGACACATGGTTTATACTAGTTGAGACAACGTGCCCTCGCCCGATTTGAGTCGTTTCGGTGACTTTATTCACGAGCCCGGTGCTCAAGTTTGATGTAGGTTACAAATGAAGAAGGAGAAAGATGGAGGGTACAAGAGGTCCGATGGGAAGCAGTTGAGAAGCGCCAGAGTGGCTCGCTATGAGCTAAGTGTTCAGCGTGTGCTTGAGGTCCCAAACACTGGGCGGTTACATGGTTTGTGAACTAGTGAACTTGGTCGATCTAATGAGTCTCGAATCACACAGATGTTGGGAAAGAGCACATCCTTTTATAGATGAAGGGGGTGTGCTTACAAGTGAGAGGGAGAGAGTTCATATGCTTATAAGTCTTGTTGCCTCTGTTTGGTGGTATATGGGATGATGGTAGGCGCCCAACATCAAAGTTGGATGTCAAATATACATTGGGAGGGTTACGTGTCTTGTTGAGGTATGGCGGATGTGGCACCACTGCCTTATCGTTGATGCCGAAGAGGCATGCGAGGAGTTTCACCATGTGTACCTTTCGGTATGGTAAATCCAGCGCCCATTAACGCTGGCCGTGCCCAGAGGCATATGGGGAGCCTTACCAGTATGGAGTTTAACAATGGCTGCTCTACAATGCCTGTAGGGGAAAATGTAGGCGCCTAGCAACCTTTATTTGTGTCGTGGCGGTTCCGAAAGTCACCGTTCTGCCCGGTGTATAGGGTATGGTCCCATGGTATACGTGGTTTGACTTGAAGCGCCTTGCCCTTGCTTTCTCGTTCGTTGCACGATCCTTCCGGGAGCTGGCGTCGCTTGCCGTGGTTAGTCCTGATGCGGCTTTCACGGTTGCGCCCGATGATCGTAGAGGAAGTGGTTAGTGGTCTTTGCATCCCCCGGCCTGAGGCGTGGGGGTTGGAGCCAGTAGTGCTGCTGCCCGAGCCTTCCGGCCGGAGAGAGACCGTCCGAGAAAGCGGAGACCAAAGTAAACACTTCTAAGCCTGGAGAAAGGTGGGTGAGTGGAGAAAAGCGCGCCGCTTCTCCTCGCCAGACCTTCCGGTCGGTTGATTGAGATCGCCCCCTGCATCTTTGTTTGAATACTTGGGCGGCCCAGGAGTTACGTCTTTATGCACTTGTTTGAGCTTGAAGCCAGTCCATCGAGGACCACAGGTTTATGAACACGATAGGAGCCGTGCCCCAGGCGTTCCAGGCGAATCGTCTGGGGATTTTTGTAATGGCCCAGAGTGCGCCTGAAGCGCACTGCTTGAGTGTAGCCTCTAGAGACCCAAGGCGGTTCGGAGCAGAATTGTCCAGGGGTTTGTGTTGTCGCGAGGGAGTTTTGTTTTGTCGGTGGTGCGCCTGGCCTAATTCGTGTAGTCCAGAACCTCCCAGGCGATTTGCGTGAAATCGTCACGGGGTTGTTTGTAGATGACGTGTGTCGTTTTTTCGATCGAGTGGGTTTGTTTAACCAAGGTGTCGTGCGCGGCCGTGGGTGTTTAGTTTTTAGGGATCGGGTGAGGCCGAAGTCGCCATGATCATGGCGTCGTCTTGTGGCAAATGGGATCGAGCGCAGGCTGATTAGTCAAGGGATCCGGATGAGGCCGGAGCTCACCGATCTTGAAGCGTCGATTGCACGCAAGTAGGATCGGTGAGTCGCGGAGTCATGGATCCCGGCCTCGAGCCTTTTGTCAGTGCAACCAAGAGATTAGTTAGTTAGTTTAGGGATCGGTTGAGATGGAACTCGGCGATCCCTGGCGTCGAAGGCAGAAGTAGGATCGAAAGCGAGTCGAAGTCATGGATCTGATGGGGTGAGATCGAATTTGCAGACCAGGTAGTTTTGGAGTGCGGTCGAAGCGTAGCGGATAGGGGTGAGATAAAGGGTCACAGATCCAGGTTGTTTTGGAGTCTTGATCGAGCGTAGCCGGATGAAGGCGAGATCGAGGGCCGCACTCGAGGTGTTTGAGGCCTTGATCGGAGTGTAAGCCGGATGGGGGCGAGTTTGGGGTCCACAGATGTGAGGGCATTTTGTATCTTGAGCCCCGAGCCTGTTGGGCTTTAGTAGGGGGTCGGTGTGAGTTGTGTGTTACCACATCCTCGGTTCCTCACAGCAAGTGAGGGGCTGAGTTTTGTCACTTGTCCCGATCGCTCGAGCTCGAGTGATGCGCTTCGGTGAGGATTCGCTAATCCGGGTATGATCGAGAGTAGAATCCAGGTCCGTCGTTCATGAAGGGATCGAAACATAGCCCTCTTGTGACATTCCATTGCTCCTTTACTTGTAACTTAAGCCGGATGCCTAGGTCATTTTGAGGAGACCGACCCGGGTGACCTAACGACCTACCCTCGATGGAGATTATGGAAGCTTGACAAGAGGTTCAGGATCGAACAAGAAGGTTGAGATGACTCTATCGCGAGGTCGGGCGAGGACGCTTACAGGGCTCATTTGTGTTTTTCTCCCTGGCTCTGTTGTTGCTCATGTCGAATAAAGGCAAGCTGCCGCTAAACCCGTGACACAACACGAGGCGTTATGATGCATTCATTTGCACTTGCGATTCTTAGTTCTCGAGCCCCTCGGGCGGTTCAGAGCCCGAATCGTCCAAGGGAGGCATGGGCGTATGGAATGAATGCGTGTATGGATATATGAAATGATTTATAAAGAAATAGAGGGGTCGGTAGTGTTACCTTGATATTTCGAGTGTCGAGTTCGGAGAGCTCCGATCGAAATGTCCGTCGAGACCCGTGCTTTCGCTCGTTCATGATTGGTCGGCATGGCCTACATGGGGCGTCCCTTTGCTCCCATACCTGCTCGCTTCGGTGTGTCTTTTTGAGCCGTTCGATCGACTTAAGAAGTTCGACGGTCTCTCTGGCGGAGATCTCATTTTGGGTTTTTCTAAGCCTCGTCTGAGGGATTCCAGAGGCCACTGTAATGCGGTGGTGCTTTAGTTCTTGTGCCCGTGTGGTGGTGCTGGTGGCATCTCTGGTAGTGGTGGGCCATACCGGGGCCACATCTGTCTGATCAGGAGCCGTTACATCCAGGCGAGGGCCCAGGCCTCATCGGTCAGGTGTGTCTCATCTGCATTAAATGGGAAAGAGAGAGGGTTGCTCGCTCGCGTTTTGCCTTTCTCCCGATCGGTGCGCCCTCCCCTAAGCGATGTACCCTTTTCCATAAGTAGGAGGAGGAGAGAAGGTTTTGCTTTCGTTATCTAAGCCTATTCCTCATCATCGCCTCCTTTTCTCTTCCTTCTCCTTTGAGAGTGTTCTTGAGAGTCACGGCGGTTTTGTAGGAAAGAAAGGGGAGGGCGAGGGAGAAGAAAAAAACTCACCAATCCTTTGTGATCCGGAGCAAAATGTTGGATGGAGGTGCGTCCTCTATGAAGTCGGTGTTGCTGGTTACCGCCTTCGCTGCTGAAGGGGTTCTGTGGCTTGCCAAGGTGGTGGCGCATTGGAGGGATCCCGGGAGGGATTAGTTCCTGCAACCTCGGCTTGACGGCGTGGTGTCCTTTCTCACCTTCCATGAGTGCGGGTTAGGGTACCCCCATGCTTTGGGTTCTATGTAAGGCTCCTCAATGAGTGGGATGCAGGTTGCGACACCTTAATCCAGCCAGAGGTGCTACACGCCAGCCATTGCTTAAATCACGTCTCTCTGAGGCTTTCCTCGGGATGGAGCCGCGACGTGAACTTCTTTGGTGGCTGTTCTCTAGGAGAGCCTTAGCAGTGAGAATCAAATTTGAGATCACGTCGGTGGGGTTTCACCAGTAGAGGAAGCCAAGAGTGCGGGAGGCTCAAGTATCCTGCGTACATCCCTGTGACTCCAACGGGGTGGCATGGGGAGTGGTTTTATCGGGGAATCTAGTGGAGGCGTCGTTCTAGCATTCACCGGCGGGAGGCAAGAGAAGTAGGGACAGGTTAATGCATTGGGGTTGTGCGTAAGGGAGAAGCACAAGGTGGGGGTCATCGAGGAGGAGCTTGAGCTCATGCCAGCAGTCTTGGCCAGAGGTGCGGGTGTTCCACTATGGGTAGAACCGCCTAATCTAATGCCTCCTAAAATTTGCTTGTCTTCCATTAGACACTAAGCACTCATGGGTGAACACTAAATTACTCGGTTAAAGTCGGGCACACCCCCAGAGGAGAACACGAAAAATCCCACATTTTGCCATGGGATCACAAATGAGAGAATAAAGCTTACATCATTCTTAGCCATTTTCTTACATCACTTTTAATACAACATCAGTATAATATTTATCATTAGCAACGCGAGAATGTAATCATATTATCAGAGTTATGAATAATTTAATGTAACAGCGGAATATAAACATGTGATCAGAATTACAGCGGAAATAAATATCTAATCATGACATGATCTTGATGTTGATATATAAACTACGACAGCAGTTACGAAACTTTCATTTATAAAGCATTTGGTAAGAGTTATAAATAAAAACTATGATCATAGCGTATAGGAATCCTCATTTGAGCCCACCGGGAGGTATCCACACACAAGGGTCGAGCTCTAGCTTACACTATCACGCAACAAGGGAATAAAACCACAGTACTCAATTGTACTAAATAAGACTTCCCGACAGGGAGAAAGAAAAAGACTCCAAGGATATGCAAGGCTATTTGGCTTGTGGGTTTATTGCATCGGCAGGAAGCATTACTAAATGTGCGTCCTTATATTAGATTTTTATTAATAGCCGCATTTGTTCATTAACTAACCATTCTATATAGCTTTGTGCTACTTTCAAGCAGTGGTAAGCAATCGATTTCCTTTTCCATCTTCAATCTTTCATCTTTCGGTTCTTACTACGGTGCTAGACATAAAACAAGCCATCGGGATTTTGGCGATTTGTGAATCAATGCCCCTAATTTGGGTACCCCAAAACACACGCCCTACTTGTGCCCAAGGCGCAAGCCAGGACCAACCATCACTCTCTCTGTCCGGGTGTCTAGGTCCTTGTCCAAACTAGGACTCCAAGCCCCCGCCAGAGTCCCGGACTCGGTCTGCGGTTACAGACCTCCTCCACCAAAATAAAACCACAGCGGTCCGGTCCGAAAAGAGCGGATCCACGACAAGAGGCAACAAGTCTTCCAAGTGCCCATACCCAAGTATGTACTCTCGGGATAATAAGTCACCTGTGACTTGCCTCGATGGCTTATGCAAAGACCGGTCCTTAGCAAACCTGAGGCAAGGGAAAGCAGGTGTAACTAAGCCATGCTTGGCGTCACTGGCGACACAACCTCTTACACCCACCAATACCCAAACCATATCCCTGCCCGGTCACTATTTTTTCTTTCCACCATTTATATTTTCCAAATGATAATAATACGATAATATATTTCCTATCTCTCATGGTGACATGCAATCACTCGACTTCTCTAGGAGTCCTGTAGCATAGCATTCTACGATCACCTTAATACTAGTAAGACTCATAGGATAAAGATATATATATATATATATATGCAAGTGGTTTCCATTCAACTCCTTAAAACTTAATGCACAAATATAATTTTAAGCTACAAGGAAAAGTAGGGTTATGCACGGGGACTTATTTGGGTAAGATATATATATTGAAAGTTAGTATTTGCATATTCGGATCATCCACCATCAAGCTGGATAGAAAGCCCATTGCATCATCTCTGGAGAGAATACCATTACACCATCTTGGTTCCCAATTTATCCTTCAATTGGTCCGTTGATCCATCATTGTACCTATATATGATATGCATTGATGCAAATGCATAGATGTAAATAATCAACGACAGTAAAATGCTTAGAAATCCGATCACGCTTCACAAGCTAACGAGATAGCTCTACTTATTTGATCAACATATCCATGTTATCCGGATAAAGGCGTTATTTCCCCACAATTATTTTAGTTATATAAATCCAAGTGGTTTCTTTATTTCATTCTATCGATTTAATCATTATTAAAGAAATAGGACATCATTATCTATTTAGTAAACTAGGTATTCTCGAGCTATAAACTTATAGTGAGTACCTAATATTACTGAGGAGCCTACTATATAAATTTGAGATTCAACAATATTACCAATTTATCATGAAAACTCCTACAAGTTTATATTTTACAATATTAAGTAACTTAAATTAATTATATAGCTTCCACGAATATTATCAAACCATGTGAACAAACTATACTAACGGTAGATCATGATTTTAGGAGACTAACAAAGCTGATTTTATCATTTTTGGACAACTACATAGTCTTATAATGATTTTACAAGTTTCAACCCATTTTAAACAAAAACTAGAAAAAGATAGGCACTTGGCCTCGGCATCATTGCTGCCTATGACCAAGAGGAATCAGTCCAGTTACCAGTAATAAGCCGCCCTGGGGTACCAGTGTTCTCTCATGAGCGATGACCCATGGTACAGCTGTGATTACGTGGCCAAGCCGGAGGGAGGCATCATATGTTGACCAGCGGCAGCGATCCGGCCAAGCAATCTTGAAGCCCATCTCTGAAATGAGGTAGCCAGCAACGCAGTGGCGGCCCATTTGCAAAAACATCCATGCGTTTTAACAAATCTGCAGAGGTACATCAGCACAATTCACTAAGGTCGCATATTTAGCATTGAGGACCACATACAAAATTCACTGGCTTGGATGCATACCTTTGACCCTTCCTCAAAACAGAGAGAGCCACAGGGCCGAACACGGCCGTGAAGGCGAAGCGGCTCCGGCGTGGGCTTGACGACGATGCTTACAGCTGGCTGGCGATCGGCTCCTCGGCACCGGGTGGACTCGGTCGCAGCACACCCGGTGAGCAGACGGTAGAAGCACCCGCAGACGGGCCGAGGCGATGGAGGCCGGCAAAAAGTGGCTCGGCGGCGGCGGCACATGGTGGCGAAGAAGGGCGAAGTGCTGCGGGAGCATGGAAGAACGGCATGGGGACGGCGCTCTAGCGCGGCGACATGGAGCTTGCGCTTCCGGAGGAGGCGGCGTGCGCTGTGGGTGGGGAGACTCTCGGGCATTGCGGTGGTGTGCTTGCAGCGGAGATGTGGCCGCCGGACCCCAAAGCGGTGGCGCAGCTTTCGACGATGGCCGCATGTGGCAGGAACGGCGGCGCGTGAGCCGGACGGTCACGTCCGGCCGGCGCCCGCTTACAAGACGGGCAGCCACGCGGCGCGGGCCAATGAGGCGGCAGTGCCGTGGGGCAAAGAGCCTAAGCGCTGACGCGACGGGGCGGTGCACCCAGCTACTCGCACCCGAAGCTGCAGCGGAGATGGAGCAGCGCGGCGCAGGAAGAAGAGGAAGGCGTCGGCGCTAGCCCAACGGCCGACCCGCCGCATGCACATGGCGTCGAGAGGCAAGACCGTGGAAGTGCAAAGGGAAGATGCTTGGAGGCGCGCACCGTGGAGCGGTGGTGCCACGTGGAACCACGAGGAATCGCGGCTCAGCCGAGGACTAAGGTGATGCAGGCAGTTCAGGGAAAGCAGTGGCTTTGAAACAGGACTAGCGAGGAGGTAGCGAGGCGGCATGCGCCGCACTCGCGAGGAGAGGCCGAAGGAGGTGCAGCATTGCGGCACCGCGAGGCACACGGCGTGGAGAGGAAAAATGAGAGGCAAATGCGGGCCAGGGAGCAACAACGGGATCACGATAAAGGCCCTCTTGGTGGGACAAGCGAGGCAAGGAAAAGTAGTAGTATGCTTGACAATGAGCGCGGAGCACCGCGGCGTAAAGACAAGCGAGTCCGAGAGAGCGAGCAAGCGGGGAGGTAGGGATCGACTCGGCCTAACTCTGCCATGGTACGGCGTGATCGAGCAGAGCTGATAAGGGGCATGCAAAGACAAGACCGTAGAGCACGAGAAATAGAAAAGGAGGAAAACAATGCGATGGTTCGGCAACTTTAATTAACGCAGGACAACGCGACATGCTTTGGCAAGCGTTCTTTGAGCGACAGACGATGTAGTGGTAACTGGCGGGACAAGCCAAGGCGATTACAACAATGACAGCCCATCCAACTTTCATCCATCGGTCTGTGGCGCGTCTTGGAGAGTTAGGTGGGGCGAATGTCCAGCGGCACTCTCATTATTATTTCAACATCCACAAATTCATTTTCTAAAACAACTTCATGCATGTACAAGCATAACTAAAACTCCAAGGTTTTATTATTAGCAAATCTTACTTTCAACAATTTTTGCTTTATATATAAAAATTATTTTTCACATAATCAAATAAAAAGCCATTCGTCCTTTTATTTGTTATCGGACATACATCGTCAAATTTAAAAAAACAAAATCGAGAAAAATGTTTGAGAATTTTCTTTAGGCCTAAATCTTGGTGCTTAAACAGGCACTCGTAACACCGAGGGTGTTAAACACCCTCTAGAAATCGCGGGTTGCGTGTTGGCGTGAGAGTGCAGAACCGATGTGGAAGCACGATGGCCGAGGGACTTGGACTGGGCGTCACGGAGGAGGCCACTGGGACGACAAGGTGCAGAGTCGCCTTAGTAGGGTCTTCTTGTTGAAGCCCAAAGAGAAGGTCGATGGGAAGCCCACACCTTTCAACTCCACGATCATGTCCGAATGGTATGCTCCCTTCTATTTAGTCCGTACTTCTTCCTCTGCTTTCCTATTTTTTGATTTTGAGCCACCCATTCCGTGAGGGACTTGGAGTTTACAAGTCCCGGCCGCTTTCTTTCAAGGGACCGGAGGGCGTGGCTCTCGTGAGCCACCCAGAAGGAGGCGGCAGATGCAGGAAGAAGAAGAGAACCAAGGAGGTTGGTGAAAGCAGAGAAGGAGCAGAGATCGCTGGCCCATGAAGGCCGGAGAACGTAGGAGTGACGTTGAGTCAGAGCTCGAGTCGGAGGATCCCACGGATGTGGATGACATGGTTTTCTCTGAGGAGGAGGAAAGTCGGGGAGGTCATTGTGACCTCGGTGGGGCGTCGCGACCCTCTGGCGACGTATTTGCGTGGTGATGGCGAGGCGGGAGCGCACATGGTGGTTCCGTGCGGGAAGCATCGTGACATGGACACCATCGACGAATGGGAGGCAAAGCGAGGCGATCACCGTGCTTGGTGGTGGCATCATCGGGTCAAATCACCGCTGCCCATGGCAACGAGCAAGCCAAGCGGGTCCGGGAGAGGATCGGGCACCCGTGTGTCGCGGGACGGTGCCGGCGTGACTCTCTGGCCGGAGGATGCCCGCCTATCATGGACATGGTCGAAACAAGTGGGCGGTCCGAGGAGCGGGGCCTTCCAAGGCGTCGCGCAACTCGCAACGGAGGATGCCCGCTGCTGCTTGCTCCGGTTAGGAAGTCGAGCGAGGGTCGTGGCGACTCGCGTGCGGGCGAGTCGGTTAGGATGACTCCACCCCGGCTGAAGTGAGAGGATGCGGAGTCGCATCAGGGAGTGGTCCTTGCCTGTAGGCCCATCGGCGTTGGGTCTTGCCTTTAGAGTTTCGCCCGCCACCTCCCAAAGACGTTTTCTTTGTTTCTTTTCGATCTTTCGCCATTGAGTCTTTTTGAGTATGACTTTACGCACTTTCATCGCCGGTTGGTCGGGCGATATCGGGTTGGCGTCGCCCCCAACTCCCTGCGCAGGGGCGCAGAGCCCACCTTGCGGCGATGTCGTAGTGAGCGACAGGGAACAGATGGTGGCGAAACCCTTCCCTTCTAGGGATGGTGCCCCCAGTCGATTCTTTGAGTGCAGTGGCGGCGTCGGTGTTGGCGGTGATCCAGTCCGACGGCGGAGGTTGCATCGGAGGTAACTCTCGCGGCCCCTCCTCCACCAGCTGCGGTGGAAGAAGAGAGGGAAACCGAGCTCCCTACCTTCGCTTGGTGGAGGGCTACAAGGCTCACCTGCTGCGATCGGAGCCGAAGGCACTTAGGGGAGACGTGGCTAGGGGCGAGTCAAAACGCCTAGTGGCGGCCCGAGCAACCGAGGTGGTGGAGATCCCATCCACGATGAGGTGGATGACATGGTGGAGGCTGCTCGGTGTCATCGTGGGAGTGGCGGTGGATTCGGGTCGGGAGGCTAGGTCCTTGATTGGGCTAGAAGGCGACCTAAGTGGCCCCGCCCCAAGAACCCAGCAAAGGTAGTTAAATCCTTTGGGATTTCGGGGAGCGTCACTCTGGGACATCCTTGGGGAGCAAGGACATGCCATGGTGTCCGAACTCGCCAATCTATCCATGAAAAGCTTGGAGACGCTTCGGAGAGGCGAGTTAAGTCCACCCGGCCAGTTTAGTCGAGGTCGACTTGCGGCTTGCCGTGGAGGTGAGTTTCCCATACTTGTCCTTGACCTCGGAATCTTTTGTTGGTTGCCTTAGCATGCTTGTTTTTATTAGAAGTCTGAAGGGGATGTCATCCCACAAGTCCCACTTCCTCTGAATGGAGCACGCCGGGTGGTGAGCTTGAGCATCGGCTAGAGTCCGCTGTAGTGAGTCCTAGGACCAGGCGGTCGAGGCGACCAGCATGGCTTGTAAGCGAAGGCGGCGTGTAGTAGCGACAGGCGAGGGCTCGAGGCGGTGAAGGCCCGCCGAGCGGAGAGACCAAAGCGGGAGGTTGCGGACATCCCTGGCGAGACACCGAGGCGGTGCTCGAGACATCCTTGAGAGACCCTTGAGTTTGGAGTGGGGCGCCTTGGTGTCGAGCGGAATGCCCTAGAGCTAGCGCGGAAGGCCACAGAGTCGAGCGGAAGAGCCGGTCCGGCGGACCAGGAAGTGCTGCGCTTGAGGGAAGGGTGATGGGGACGGAGGAGGCGAACGCCCATGTTGCCGCGCGTGAAGCGGCTCGGACAAGCCTAGGAATTCTCCATCCTTGAGAACTTCCGCGGTCGTGCATGTACCTTTTCTATTTTTTTGTCGTGTTGGTTTTTTTTCTTTTAGCCTATTTCGAGCTTGTCATCCTTCTTTGAGCCGGGCGGAAGGGTGATGACGCTTAGAGTGGGACCTAGAGACAATCAAAGGCGTCTTTTTCAAAAATGTAGAGGAGTGGCCAAGTCCGTGAAGAGCAACGTGCTCTCGAGGGGAACTTGACCAGATCCGCAGCGTTACCCACTCATCGTCTCGGAGGTCTTTGAGTCGGCGCCAAGCACTCAGCGCTACCACCGCCTAGTCTGGCGGAGGTCCGGATGCGGTCGGGACCTTATCGAGAGCGGGTTGTTCTCACGGGCGTCGGGGGTGTTGACGGTGGGGCCGCACCATTCGAACCTAAACTTCACTACTATCTACGGTGGGTATGGCTGAAAGCTTGAGCACGGAGGACATCCAATCGATCGGGAGAGCTTGCTTCGCCGCATGCAATGTCGATGGCGAGCAAGTCTCCTTTCGATGGGGTGATGGGCGTCCACCGTGAAGACATGGTCGAAGCATGCGTGGGGAGGGCGTTGGCCAGCCCGTAGATGGCATGAGCCTAGGTCGGAGGTGGGCGTCGCCCGGCTTCGACCAAACCGAATGTCGTGCCAAGAGGTGAGCGATCCGTGCCTTCAGCGGTCGCACCGACAATGGATGTCGTAAAGCCGGTCCAATAGCTTGTAAAATATAAGTAGTTTAGTGAACGTAAAAAGTTTAAGTTCATGGGGGAGCCCCCGTGTAAACGTTCCTGTGTGCTTAATGACTACATTTGGTTTCATTTTCTATGATGGAGTCACTCCGTTCGGGGAAGCTTGTTCCCTTTTGTTCCTTAGTTTTCCCTTAGCATAATTTTGTTTTTTATTCTTTCTTTCTCGTACCTGCCCGTTTGTCCCGTAGGCTGCAACCTTGGGAGCCTGGGGCATGGCCCGCAAGGCTAGCTGCTTGTAACCGTAGGAAAAGGTGGGGTGCGATCGGTCGGAATGTTTTAAAGCAAAGCTACGTAAGGCAAATTAAAGCAACGAACTTCCCTTTTGATCGGGTAGGAAGGAATTTCACCATATGATAGTAAACAAAATAGAGAGGTAGTAGTGCCCCTTAGTGGAGCCCTCGAGCGCCCCAGGCCAAAAAGTGTTTGGGTCGGGGTGCTTTTATAGGAGCATACGCTAAGTAAACAATGGTAAGACTGAAACTTAGGGGAAGAAAAACGACATAGCTCTTCCAAGCGTTTGGAGAGAATGTCGTTGTTGTTGTCCTTTAGTCGGTAGGCGTCCGGTCAGATCGCTTGAACCTTCAGTCATCCGGATCCTTACTGCTATGCCCCTTTCTCGATCGCCGCTTCTTCACCTTTTTCTTCCTTTGGCCTACGGCCGGGCCGCAGAAAGCGCTTGAGGAGTGGTAGTCCTTGTAGAGGTGTTTGTGAGGTAGTTGTGGTTGGTGCGGGCTCTCCATGAGCTCGTGGAAGTGGCCGGAGGGTCCTTTGAGGCTGCGTGCCCAGCGTCATCGGCCGTGGCGACCAACGAGAGTTGGCGGTCGGCGGCAATCCTTTCTATTCTTTTTCCGACCTGCTGCGTGGAGGGGCCCTCATCCTAATCCACGGTGCTTGGCCTTGCCTTTGCCCCGGTCTCTGTTGGAGGCACGGCTAGAGCGGTGCTTCTTTGCCGGAGGTTTTGGACAAAGGTTCGCGGTCCTGAGCCATCGAGGGCTAGGACTTGATCGACTGGCGTGTGTCTCGGTTCGGCCCGAGCCACGCGTGAATAAGCGGTCGATGCACGGGCGGTCGTCTCAGAGTCAAGACGAGGTGCCAATGCGGCCTTCCTATGCGCTTTCGGCGATCGTCGTGGTGATCGGGTGGGGCAACCCATCTCATTGCGTCCCCATTCCACGGTGGGGAGTGAGGCCATGAGTCGGCGTCGCGATATGGAGCTCCCCGCTTGTTGCACAGCGGCGGTCTCCACTAGTGCCTAGAGGTTCCGGTGGATCGCTTTGTCATGATGGTCGTTCGGCTCGGACAAGCCGCGCGAAGCATTCTGCTGCGATGGCGATGTTCTGGCAGCGGAAGCGAACTATGGGAGATCGTTCCCCTGTCCATGGTGTTCTTGCCTGGACTGATAGGTGCGACCCGGCGTCGCTTTCCCGATCTATGTGCAGGCGTAGTGTGGTGTAGTGCACGGCCTGGCGTGGTCGGTGGTCGATGCACCCTTTGTTGTCATAATGTCTTGTCGTGCTCCCATGTGAGCTCAGGGGTCTCCGCGCATGAGAGTCCGGTGAGGTGTGAGTCTGTGAGGACTCTGCTTACATCAGTGGGTGTCCCAGGCGTCCGCCATAGCGCCTCCAGGGCCAGACGATGGCTAGGCGCCATGTCGCCGATCTTTGGATCCATCACTCTGCGCCATCATCATCCATGAGGTCGAGGAAATAGGTGGGAGCATAGCTCACCATTTCCATAATTGAGACGACGAGAGAAGGCGCCGGCATCCTTTGGAGCCCCCAGGCGTATCGTCCGTGGAAGGCGCGAGGTCAGTGGGGAACCGGTCGTATGGCGGTCTGCGTCGGGGACAACAGGTCCCTCCGGGTAATCGGCGGAAGATAGAGAATAGTAAGTAAATAACAGCATGTACATTACTCGCTGTGGGGTTTAAGCGGAGAGTTTTCTTGGAATGAAGCGGTGGATGCCGCGTCGTCGAAGTCAAATGCGTCCCGGAGTCGATGGAGGGCGCCTCAATGGGTGCGAAACATGAGCCTCCTCGCGGAGGTGTAGTATGCCGAGCGATCGGTGACGAAGTCGAGCTTCGAAGAGGAAGGCACAGGATGGCTCGAGCAGGTGGGACCCGCATCCCAACGGTGGGAGAAGCGAAACTCGAGCGGCCAGGCGAATCGTGTCGCTGAGCACGCCACGGTGAGGGTGGTAGAAAAGTGGGCCATCCGATGACCAAAAGTGTTGAGCATACAACGTCTTTGCCACAGACGGCGCCAAGCCGGTGTGAAAGTGACCAACAAGTAAATATTTATAGTTTTGATCATGCGTTGTGATCGGAGGTGGCCTAGCACTCAATGACATAGGGTTTATACTGGTTCAGGCAACATTTCCTACGTCCAGTTTGAGTCGGTCGGTGACTTTATTCTTGAGCCTAGGTGCTCGAAGTTTGCAGTGGGGTTGCAAACGAGAAGGAGAAAGATGGTGGTGTACAAGAGGTCCGGTCGGGCTCGGTCGGAAGGCGAGAGCGGCAGGAGCTCCGCTATGAGCTAAGTGTTCAAGCGTGTGCTTGAGGTCAGAACCTGGCGGTTCTGTGGTTGTAAACTAGTGAACTTGGTCTATCTAATGAGTCTCGAATCACCTGAATGTTGGGAAAGAGCACATTCACTTTTATAGATGAAGGGGATGGCCTTACAAGTGAGAGGGAGAGAGTTCATATGCTTCTAAGTCTTGTTGCCCATGCCGGTGGAGTATGGGATGATGGTAGGCGCCCACAACCTTTGTTGGATGTCGGATGTGCGTGGGAGGTTCACGTCGTCTTGTTCGGGTATGGTAGATGTCGGCTTTTGCATATCTTTGTTGATGCCCGGAGGCATGTGAGGAGTTTCACCATGTGCACTTGGTATGGTAAATCCCGGCGCCCACAACCTTGTCGATACCGGAGGCATGTGGGGAACCTTCTGCAAGTATGGGAGTTTAATGGCCTACACATCTTTGTAGGGGAAAATGTAGGCGCCTTCAACCTTTGTTTGTGTCGAGGCGGTGCTTGAGTACTATTTCTCTGGTGTATAGGGTATGGTCCCCAGTATCGTGGTTTGACTTGTGCGCCTTGCCACGCTTTCTCCGTCCGTTGCTGATCCTTTCCAGTGGGCGTCCCCGGTCGGTTAGTCCTAATCGACTCAGTTGCGCCCGATCGTGAGGCGATGGCGAGGTCTTTGCATCCCCTAATCCGGAGGCGTGGGGTCGGAGCCGAGGTAGTACTCTGCCGAGCCTTCCGGTCGGAGAGAGCCGTCAGGAGGCGAGGCTGGAGACAAGTGGCGCTCGGTCGGAGAGGTGGGCGAGATTGAGCTGCGTTGCTTCTCCTCGGCCAAACCTTCCGGTCGGTTGATTGGATCGCCCTTTCTCGGCTGCTTGTTTAGATACTTGGTGGCCCATGAGTTGCGTGATGTCTCGCTTGGACCGAGCCTTGAGGGGGAAGTCGGTCCACGAGGACCCCCATGTTTATGAACCCGACACATCCTCTCCTTTTTTATATTGATGGCATGTTGGGAAGGCGGAAGAACCTTTGGAGAACATGGAGCCATCTTGGCGTAAGATGAGCGATGTATTAGTACTCGCCGCATCTAAGAGGCCATTTGATCTGATGAAGGCTATTGTTAGGTGGACTTCAAGGAGATGATTTATTGTTTATTTATTTATAGCCTAATCCAACATCGGTAGATGGTTTATTGACCTCGATCTTACGGGCCAATGGTTTCTCTAGGTCTTTGGTGGATTTGCCAGATGCATCGAATAGGACAAAAAAACTTTGTGTAATGCTTGCCAGGGAAGATTTGGCAGATAGCGTTGATCTAAAACCTATAGCTATCTTGGAGGAGGATACTCGGATAGTGATTTCAAGGTATAATACTACTAATGCGATGAATTTGTTATGGCACTTATTTTTACAATCAAATATTGATTGTTGTTAATCTCTTGACTGATTATTTTCAGAATCCGTGTGTTACTATTGCTCATCATCCTACTAGGGGGATTCTTGAAAAGGAGAAGAAGGTTTGTTTTAGCCTTTTAAGTTTCCATGTGATCCTTACTCCTCCGTGTCCTAATAGTATCAGTTAGTAGTCACAGAATCAATGGAATATAATTATTTTCATACTGGTTGTGTTTGATATATATGGACATGTTCTTTGTTTAATAGAATCTGAGCAATGTGGGTGAGCCATTGCTGTGCCACTATCATTTTGTTCTTCTGCTCATACCTTAAATGCGGTCTTGATCACTTTATTTGTTTATGCATTCCTTGTACAATTATATCAGCTTCATCCAACTTGCCTTTGTCACAGGACCTTGCTAAACGCGGCGCAATGCGGACAGGGTTGGTTGGTGGTTTACATAGTCTAAATTGAAAACACAGGAACTGTCTCCTGCTAATTTTCAGTGTTTGTACTTGCAGCGCTAGAGCAGAAATCGTCCATCATGGCATGTTTATCAGCCCAACCTCTCAGTTTAGACAACAGTGCTCTATATTAAACTTCTAATATTATTTTCATGTAAAGATTAAATATATTTTTTATCAACGTCTTAACCAGATGATTTACCAGCGCGTGCGAGGGCGTCATGGACTAGTATGCATGAATCGACAAAACATATCGATCAACAACGCACTTGCGGCGGAACCTCCTCGCCGCTGACTTTCGTTTGTCCTGCGCGTCCTCGTGCCTCCGCCGCCGCCTGATCTCCTCCTTGACACCCACGCGGTACACTTGCGAGTTGAACCGCTGCAGGAGATCCTCCCCATCCACGTCCTCGTCACCCGGGTCCACCTTCGCGTTGTGGTACTTCGGGTTGGCCGCAACGAGGGAGACGGGCGCGGCCGCAGAGCTGGTGGCGGCGGCGGCGGCCATGGAGGTGGACTGGTGTCTCCAGCCAGCAAAGACGGGTCGGAATAGAGTACTCTGCAGGATATAAGGATGGCTCTATGGCCTTGTATTATTATCACCAGAGGGCTCAGCTGAATCGCGAGCCACATGAACATTTACAGGTTCAGAGACCCGGGTCCCAAGAGAAGCCAATGCTAACTAGCTCATGCGCAGACGAGTTCTTGGTATGTTTAATAATCAACACATTTGAACAAATAAAACACTCATGCAAGAGCTCACGATCACTAAACAACATACCACTCAGGGCCTTGTCCATCGCCATTGAGCAAATTGCTTCCCACAGCTGACTTGAGTCCGTTTCTAGTTGGATGCGCGAGATGCCGCGATCATCAGCCGCCAATTCCAAGGCTTTCATGCAAGCCAGCCCCTCCTCCATCAGAGCATCGTGCACTTGTCCCGCGTTGCTAGCCCTTGCAAGCACCAGGCACCCATTGTGATCTCTAACTATAAATTCCCAGGCTTCTTGTCTTGTCTCCTTCACGTACTCTGCAGACATGATAGAACGAAACCCACCCCAACTTGTTTGTAGAAGAAGGCCCTGGTTGGTGGGCCTGATGATGGGCTTGAGGTTTCTTCATTAGGCTATGCGCTTTCTCTTTCTTGAGCCCACGGATCAGCCCAGTGCAGCAGAAATCTGCAGCCACGACACTTCTCAATTCTCACCTTGCATTGCAAGCCGTGCAATAATGCTCTTCGGTCCGCATCTAGTACTTTATTTTACAAAGGTTATCGCAGTATGCGGAGACATTATTTATGTATATAAATATGTTACTCGGTAATGTGGCTGTCATTAACTCGTTATAGATAGAATGCCATTATTAGCCATGGAATTGGAAATAAAATATGGTAGTCATCAGTGAACATCAGCGTGAAATTGATCAGGACTAAACTCATAGCATCTACTAGATGTACAACTGTTCCGCTGGAGCAGCTGGCTGGCGGGTGCTGGCCAGCCCTCTCACGCGGACACGGTTCACAGCCAGAACAGTATTTTTTCTCACATCAAACCAGCCAGCAGTAATAATTCACGAACCAGTAGCTCCAGCCGAACAGGCTGGTAGTCATTTAGGAGTATATTCCACTAGAGATATCTGCATCTAAATTAATGTGAACTATTTTGTAGCAATTTTGGAGGATTATTAATCACAAGCCTAGGAGTTATTAATTATTGCTAAAATATAGAATGTTTTCACCATCTATAAATAGAACAATGTGCAGGATGTGTGTATGTTTGTAGGACATACATACCTCACACAGAAGAAGCTACACCATATATACACCGTGATTGCTGTGATGGAGGGAAGAATGGCTACTATAGTTGTGATGCTTATGCTTATCCTTGGATGTTTCGCGGTTCTCTCACAATGTAAGTTCAGATCATAAAATCTGTCGAACCATAGTAATTTTCTGGACTTCCAAAACATAGTTTTCTAGTTGTAAGTAATACTGTACAACATAGAAGAGACCCTTGTGCTCTTCTAAAACTTACATTTATGCGTTATTTATTCATGCATCTAATAACAATTAATTAACTACTCGTATTGTGCAGCTCAACACACAAATCCAGTTGGGAGCGACAGGGGATCGTCTTGCGGTTGCCTCAAGCTGCTACCCAGTTCGCCGCAATGCAAGCGCAATACTTGCTTCTGCTGTGTTATATTACCATGGCGGCCCTGAGCAATGCTTCGAGACAATGGATAAGTGCAAAAAATTTTGCTGCAGAGCATAAGAAGGCACGCCTCTTGTTATGGGCAAGGACAATTAGTAATATTAGGGATGACTATGCGCAGTAAATGTTCATTGCCTAGTAATAATAATAAAATATAGGATCACCAACAGGTTTTTAGCTTAATGGAATAATTTATGCTTCTCTGCTCCATGAGCCCTTTGGGACTTGTCTCAGCTCCACCAAATTCAGCTTCAAAATCCATGCAGTAGAAACTCTCTAGACCTATGAAACCTGCAAATTCAGTGGCGAAATCTATAGATTTGGTGGAGCTCTTGGTCTTCAAGCTAAGCAACTATACTATACGCTCACGAATAGACAAAACATATCGATCAAGAACACACATCCAGCGGAACCTCCTCGCCGACGACCGCGCCTTGCGCCTGTCCCACGCGTCATCGTGCCTCCGCCCCCCCGCATAAATACCAAACACAAAAACTGGATATCAATGGACCATTTCACATGCACAGCTATTTGGGGAGTGGGTATTCGTATCCAGCCAGCCCCCAAATCCCAAACATCCACACGAACGGGTAGGGTATGGGTGCAAAATCCTTTACCCAATAGGAGGAGAACTAGTAATAGGGTATATCCACTAGTATTTCGTTTAGGTTGAATTCTTATGGGCACGATTTATATGAGGATCACCCGTTATCCCCAGGCCCCAAATACGCCACGGAGCAGAGCGGCGACGCGGACCGGGACTGCGCGCCGAAGAAGACGAGGTCCGGTGCGTACACGTGGAAGTGGCGGGACAGGCGCGGCAGGTTGCGCGCCCACGTCCACTTGGCGTCCACGCCGAAGCCGTGGAGGAGGAGCAGCGGCAGCTTTGAGGACGGGGTGGCGGGGCACCAGACGCGCAACGTGGTGGCGCCGCCGTCGCAGTGGAGGTGGACTAGGACGGGGCGGAGGCGGAGGTGCGCCAGGAGGTGTGGAGCGACAGCGCGGCGTCGCGGAAGGTGGCCAGGCAGAGGCGGAGGAGGAGCAGCGAGAGGGAGAAAAGCGCGAAGAGCGTGGACGCGCCGTGCGGCGGCTGCTTCATGTTCATGGCCGCCGCCAGGCGCCAGCGCGGTGGCACTGGCACTGCCCGCTGTCGGTCGCATGGACGGGACGGATATGCGCATCGAGGTCCAGGCCACTTACGGAAGAGAAAGTACAAGAAAACGATGCCTTCCCAGATCGGTGGACGGTGGTGTGGCTGGAGCAGCCGAGCAGGTGCCTGCACTACCGGCCTACCTTGCTCGTAATTAATGAAGTCAGCATGCTACGCTGCTTTGCCGGGCAAATGAATGCAATCAAATCGTGCAGTCACCCATTACCTTCCCCGCCATCCAATGGATTTGGGCAAATGCATGCGGGTGCGAATGGGGAGGGTGGAGAATGGGGATCAGACAGCTGGGTTTGGGTTTGGTTAAGTTTGGATTTCTCCAAACCCTCCCCAACGACAGGTATTGGCAGGGAAGCTAATGTCAGTAAAACTAGCTGTCCCACCTTCAGGATCATGAATGTCAGCAGTAGACTGGTTGGCAACTTGGCATGTTAATGTCTAATGAATATGGCAATCAAACTATTGTTGTCAGATATACGATCACATATAGCATCCTAATCTTGTGCTTAATGCACAACAACTTGCACATAGAACATGTACATGAAATCAGTCGCTAAATCTTGAAGTTTGGTCTAAAACTAAGCTAAACTACCATAAATAAAATCAGTAAAATTTTAAGACAAAGAACACAGAATGAGAGACCACATCATTCATCCCAAGTTCCCAACTACACTATACGCATGGTTCCTCTCAACAACAAATATATATATATATAGAACTATATAGCATTGAGTAGTCATAGAATAATATATACTTTGATATATAATAATTACTATAGATTACGGTAACTCCTTACTAAGTGATTTACTATAACGTTATGGTAAATATCCTCATGTGTTATAGTAACACAACTATCGTAAATATGTATTTACTTTATGGTAAATTAGTATATAAAATTATCGTAAATAGAGGTGGCTACAGAATAACTTATTCTATGGCCAGCTGTAGAATAGCCTTACCCCATATATATATATATATATATATATATATATATATATATATATATATATATATAGAGAGAGAGAGAGAGAGAGAGAGAGAGAGAGAGAGACTACACGCATGAATCGACAAAACATATTGATCAAGAACGCCTGCATCAGTACTTTGCCGCTGCCTTGTGCTTGCGCTTGTCCCGCGTCTCCACCGCCGCTTGATCTCCTCCATGACGCCCGCACGGGACACCTGCCAATTGAAACGCCGCAGGAGCTCCTCCCTATTCACATCATCGTCGCCCGTGTCCACCTTCGCGTTGTGGTACTTCGGATTGGTGGTGCCAGCTGGCGAAGATGGGTACAAATAGAATAGTCTACAAACGTGACAGAATGAACCCACCCCAACTTGTTTGGATGACGTTATTGTGTGACGGGTCACGCCTTTGGGAAACGTGGGAGCACGACCCGTCTCTCATGGCGCTCCCTCCCCACGTCTTCTTCTCCGTCGACGGCAGTGCACCTCCCCCACCCCCGCCTCCTCCCCGCTACCCTCGGCCGTTGGCTACCACGCTGCCGGGCGCGTCACCCACCTCTCGACCCTGCCCCTCCGCGCCACCTCCTCCTCGTCCCGCCCCCGCCATCCACCGCCACTGCACACAAAGTGCGCTAAGGTTTCACGGAGCATTGCGGCCGTGTGGAGTTCGGAGAAACCCTAGCGCACTTATATGGCCACCTTCTTCCTCCCCCTTCTTCTTCTGTGGTGAGGTCCAGCCATGGTGCCCTGCCCAACTGGCTCGGCCGCCTTGCTCCAGGACTCCAAAGGCCGCCCTCCCGCCGTCCCCATCGCTTGGCCGACCTACCTCCCCCCGACCCCCCTTTTATGCTCGCCGGAGATGGAGTAGAAGAGAAGGCGCGGTCACCGGCGATGGAGTAGAAGAGAAGGCGCGTCACCGATGCAATGGAGTAGAAAGAGAGGGGTCTAGAAAAGAGAGAGGCCACCGCCGTCTTCTTCATCTCTCCGGTTGCGGAACCCCTAACACGGGCCCGTGGAGACGTGCAGCGTGGGCAGCTCGTGTCCACGCTGGCCCGAGCGGAGCGACCTGGCGCAAGCGTTAGAGTTTGCGAACTTGTTTCGCGTTTGGAGAGGGCCCTGGTTGGTGGGCCTGATGGGCTTGAGGTTTCTTCATTAGGCTATGCACTCTCTTTCTTTAGCCCACGGATCAGCCCAACGCAGCAGAAATCTGCAGTCCAGGTTATCATATCGCAGTATGCAGAGACATTATTTATGTATATAAATTTATGTTACTTGGTAATGTGGCTGCCATTAACTCGTTATAGATAGAATGCCATTATTAGCCATGGAAATGAAAATAAAATATGGTAGTCGTCAATGAACATCAGCGTAAAATTGATCAGGACTAAACTCATAGCATCTACTAGATGTAGTCATTTATATTCCACTAGAGATATTTGCATCGAAATTAATGCGAACTATTTTGTTGTAACTTTGGAGGATTATTAATCACAAGCCTAGGAGTTATTAATTATTTCTATGTATAGAATATCTTCACCATCTATATATAGAACACTGTGCAGGATGTGTAGTATGTTATTGTAGGACAGCCATACCTACACAGAAGTTCCACCAGATATACACCGTACGTGATTGCTGTGATGGAGGGAAGAATGGCTTCTGTGGTTGTGATGCTTATCCTGGCATGCTTTGTGGTTCTCTCACAATGTAAGTGCACATCATAAAATATGTTGAACTATACTACCAATTTTCTGGAATTTTGAACGATATTTTCTAGTATATATATAAAGAGACCCTTGTGCTAGCTCTTCTAAATATTTATACCTCTCCATGCTTGACGCGTTATTCATATCTTATATAACAATTAACTACTGTGCAGCTCAACACGCAAATCCAGTCAAACCTCCGTGCTACTGCCAACGATACGCCCGCTATTTTGACGATAAGTACTTCTGCTGTCAAGGCCTTAAAGCCTCGGGACCTGGAAGGCTATGCTACAAGTCAGAATATCAATGTAACAGAAATTGCTCATGCCGAGCACCAGAAAGCACGCCGGCACCGGCACTGGCAATAACTAATAATAAGTCCTTTTAGATAGTGGAAAGTATGAACGCACTTCATCCTCGAAAAAAAGGGAAGCAGCAAAGCTGTTACATTTTAACATGGGAGAGGACAATTAATAATTAGCATTATGGATGAATGTGATCAGTAAATGTCCATTTGTCTAGTGATAATAAATAAGAGATTGCCAACATGTTCTTAGCTTAATGTCCATTTGCATCTGGATGATTTACAGAATCATGACATGTATGTATAAGCACATCTCTGAATGCTAAAAAATCACGTTATCTTCTGGATGTGCTCACAAAAGGAGGTCAACAGCAGAGGTCACCATAACAGTATCCAGTGGAATATTAATCAACAAAACATGGTTACATATTTTCATCGAAATATAACTTTCTAGCAGACACAGAGCCCTCGTCCCTCTTGGGGCGGCACGGGCGGAACCACTGCCCCGTGCCACCACGACCGATCCCCCCGCCCTCCTCGACCTCGCCGCCGACTGAGCGCACCGCCGGAAGCTCGTGCGGGCGCAAGGAGCCAAGGACATGGAGGACGGCGGGTGTGGAGGGCCCGTGGTGTGTTACAACTCTACCTGGCGGATTGGTTCGCCGGATACCCTGTGATTCAGGCAAGGAGGCGTACATGACCTCAGGGAAAGGGAGGTCGGAAGGGGACAATAGAAGGATCTAGAAGACCTGGAGGATAGAGAGGAAAGATTTGAGGAAGAAGATGAACAGTGAAGAGGAGGGCATGAGAGGAAGGTAACCTGTTTGGTATTATGTTGTTAGCAACTCTTCCTCTTGCCATCCCAGCCCTTTGTATTGGCTTGGCCTTGTCTTTGCAGGACCTCAGGGCAGGGAGTACGGCAGTCCATCCTACATATCTAGAAGACATGGTGGCAGCCGAAAGTCTGAGGAAGAAGATGAAGAAAAAATTTAGGAGGGTTGAACAAAAGAATAGAGGTTTTTTATCTTTCTTAACGATAGCCCCTCCTACCTAATACATATGCATAAAATTTTACTGGGAGGGCTCCACGTGCCTGGCCCCCATTGGGGGGCTATCCTTCATTATTCCCACATGGTGGCAGCCGCGTTAAGGGGCGCACGACGGCGGCGTTGAGGCAAGTCGCAGCTCACTGCAGAGGAGCGGCACGGAGGTCCGCGTCATGGCTGGCACGGCAGAGCCACGCGGTGGCGCGAAGGGCTTTGCGGCGGCGGTGTGGAGGGCCGAGCGATTGCCGCGTGAGGGGCCGCACGACGGCAGTGTGGACGCAAGTCGCCGCGCACTGCACAGGAGTGCCGCAGAGGTCCATGTCAATATATTGGCGCGGCGCGACCGCGCGGTGGTGGCGTGGAGGGGCCGTGGCGATGGCGTGGAGGTTGAGCGATGCCCGCGTGAGGGCCGCGCGACGGCGACGAGGCGCGCCCACCGATAGTCCGCGCGGCGGTGGCACGGCGTTCGCTGCCAGGGCTGGCGGCCACGGTCTCTGCATCAGCGGTGTCGTTGCGGGCAGTGATGGTTGACAAAGCCACACCTGGTAACGGCAACGAGGTGGCCTGTGCAGGTGGTTTGGGGCCCTGGCGAAAGTCGTGCTCTTTTCGGGCCGACGACGGCGACGTCTTCGGATCTTGGTTTTCTTCCTTGGGCTTCCCATCGATCGGTTCCCTCGGTGCTGATGGCGTGCATTCTTCCTAGGTGTAAAACCTTGACTTTGGGGTGGGATGGAGCTGTGTGGCGGTGTTTGATGGCGTCGCACCCTCCTTGGAAGTGTCGCTTTGAAGTCAGCGACATCAATGCGTCGAAGGATGGTGGCTAGTAAGAGGGTGTTGGCGCAATGACTAGACGGCTTTGCATCTTGTTTCTTGGCTTATAAAGGGCGACAATTTTGTGGGAAGCCCATGCGCCAATTGCACCAAAGTTGGCGAGCCCGGTGGGGAGAGCACCCGAAGTTGGCATGGAGGTCGGCGTGGGAGGTGGTGGTGGTAGTTTTGCATTGCCGAGGGACCTGCATGGTTTGGCGGCCGGTGGTCTCGCTGCAACGGCCATTCCGGTGCTGGAGGCGTTCGATGATTTGGCGACTAGAGGCGTGGAGACTTCTACCGATGGAGGCGGCTAGGTTCTTTGGAAGCAAAAGGTGTGCTTATATGGATCCCGTGGGCCGGGTTGGCATGGTGAACTCAGGTGGTTGCTCACGCTTTTGGTTTGGCTGCTTGCGGCGAACTACTGACAGGTAGCTCGCTTGGTACCGCGGCTACTCGGTGTGGGACAACATCTTTGAGAGGAGGCACCAAAGCGGATCCGATTGCGGGAGAGTTACCACGGCATGTAGCGGAGTACGGCGGCTAGCACCGCTTGCCGATGAGGGCTTGCTCGACGTGGGACATCGTCGGCAATGGCGGCGCCAAGTGGTGGCGATAGTGCTTCGATCTGATGTCTTTATCGTCATGGGGGTTGGCGAAGCGGTGTGGTGATCGGCTGGTGGTGGTTTGGTAATTGGCGGTGGTGCTTGGCGTGTTTTGAGTTGAGTTTTCGGTCTTGTGTGGCTCGTGTCGATGTCCCATACCGACGGATTAGAGTTGTTTCTTTCTTTTTCTTGAGTGTGAATTCGGTGCGTGTTGATGTCCCAATCCAACCAATTGGAGTGGTACTTGTTTGTTTTGCCTAGTGGCTTCATCTGTTTTTTAATATAATTGACAGCTCTTCTCCTAGCTAATTCTTTGTTTTTTTTAAAAAAAAACTTGCTAGCAGACGAGGACATTGCGGCATCTTGCTGAACTCAAAGTAAAAGATCTTTAAATCCTCCTTAGATGTAAGGTGCAAATATGGCAGAAGATTGCTCAATCATACGATTTGTAATGTCTGACATTGTGGCAGAAGCATATCCATCCAGCGGGGAAGGCATGGTTGAAGCATTTGTAAAGTTTGACATAGCACTAGTTCCACCACTGTCACTAGCATCAAGGTCCTGTGTAGTGGATACGAAATTGTTCATAAAAATGTCCTCTAAGTAAATAAAACAGGAAAAAAGAATAATGAGTCAAATTGATGACTTAGGATTATTGGTTCGGATCAGCACTTCTATCTCTGTTTTGTGTAGCATTTTTTTTTGAAACTCTGAAGCATTATGTGTGCTAGCATCAACTCGCCGTTGCGACTTCAGCTTGTGCAACTTATTTGGGCCAGTAAGATAATGATTGTGATCAAGTACAACCTTCTACACTTTCAAAATTCTGATATATAGTTTTGTCTTCTCAGAGCTTTGAATGAGTCTTTCTAACACTGAACCCAACCTTACCGGCATAGAAATCAAAAGCCATACCAACTTCAGGAACGATCAAAGCTTGTCCAATTTTATCAACCACCTATTGTACAATGCATTGTAAATTAAAGTTACGTAACACTGAATTCATAATGCAATTTTTTTCATGCCTATAACACTGAATTCATAATGCGATTTTTTTCATGCCCATCAAATAAACTCACATCCCATACCTCAGCTGCTTGTTGGGCCACAGGTTTCGGTAACTCCAGAGCAGATGTACTTGCAGGCAATGTGGACGGCGATTCAATCACAGTGGACGGCAACATGGGTATGGTAATTTCATTGATGTTTCCCTCAAAAAGAAAATCTTGTTCAGACGTTCTGACAACTATACCATTGAAAAAAATCTGGCAGAAAGCCATATGACTGTACATATGCATACAGATTTATAGATTTATACGTACCTGCAGCATGTCTGAGGAATTCACTTTGGTTCTAGGGTCGTCACCGTTTGGAGCATCAACAATAGCATCACCATTAAGGGCAGGCTTAACCTCCATGGGGACTGCTAGTGCAATTGATGGCCGCACAGTTGGAAACCTACCTGCAGGCTGCCGTGTGATGATGCTTCTCTCCTCTTTGTAACAGACACTTCCGATCGTGCTCCCTTGTTGATGTGTGACAGCGGCGGCCGTGATCCCCTAGTTGCTGTGTGATGGCGGCGTTCGTGATCCCAATCTTGTTAGATTGATCTCTAACCAATAAGCCCAGCGGCCTGTTGGGCCTTGGTCACGCAGCTGCTGATCAGGCGTCCAGCCCTACATGGTTGGTGGGCCCCGTCGCCTTCAATGCGCTATATAAAGAGGTGGGGCGGGCGGCTCAAGCCACGAGGTTCGCCGTGAGCCGCAAAACCCACCGACAAACCCTAATTCCGATCTCGAAGAGGTCTTGTGACCCGGCTGACGGGAAGCCGCCACCGTCATCACCGTCATCCCGTCGCCATCATGCCTTTGCATCACCGTCTCCATCAAGTCGTCTCTCTTCACCGGCCCCCGGCTGCCCGTGAAGCGAGACTTCACAAGCCGACAAGCTGATGGAGGCCTCTGGATCCACTCTCTCAGGGATCTCGGGTTCGACACCTTCTCCTTCCTCTAGATAGCATTCTAGGTCTACATAGTTCTTTGTTGTCTACCGCTCTTGATGTACGCCCTCTAGACCACATTTGCTAGATGATTCGAGGATTGTAACAATGGTACAGAGCCTACTAGCACGTAGATCTAGAAGCGGGTGCCGATTAGAAAAGGAAAGATGAAGAGATCCGGTGTGGATCTAGAAAGAAGAAAGGGCTTGACCAACAAAGGGTTCGATTGAACCCTAAACTCGATCCGCCGGATCGAGAAACGATGATGGTTCGGGAAAAGTAAAGAACAGCACATCCAAACCCTAGATCGGGTTTTGGGATAGAAGAAAACTTGAAACAATTAAACCCGAAGGTGATTGGGAAAAGAAAAACAATTAGTCGTGTCTAACCCTAACCCTAACCCTAATCGGAAAAATCGTTCAAAAATCCGAATCAAAGAAACCGAAAGGGGAAAGAAGGGGAAGAGGGTGGCTCGGCTCACTCTACCGTCGAAAGCAACCCGTGTGAGGAAAGAAGAGAGGCTCGGCCGTAAGGGGAACGGCTCGCGGGATCCGACCATAGAGGCGCCCAGACGCGGGCCACTCGACCGACGGCGCCTCACCTGCACTGGGAGCGCCATGCAGCGAGGGGGCCGAGAAGCAGCGCTGGGACCTCGACCAGCCTTCACCGTGGTCGCTCGATGATGAACCGAGGAGAGAAGAGGAGAGGCAATGAGGCGAAGAGAGAGTGTCTGGCGTGAAAATGAAGCTAGGGCTGAGGGAGGCGCGGTCGGCGGGGTTTTGATGCCCAGTGCTGCAGCGCCCACCGTCGATCCGAGATCAACGGCGGGAGGGCTCGGGCCTCTTTGGCCCAGAAGCTTCTTTCGGCGAAATCCGGCCAGAGCCCAGTTGCGGCTCGGCAGCGGGGAGAAAGCGCCAGCAGGCCGGGCATGGCCATGAGCAGTGAGCTGTGAGAGCTTCAATGTGCTAAGTAAGCGGCATTATGTAGCTGGCTGTATTCTTGGGCAAGATGTCTTCATTTGGGCGAAATGGCCAAATAAAATAGTCTGATCCACAGCTTTTTTTGTTTTTCTTATTTTCGAGAAAACAGTTTGATCAATTTGAATTGAATTTTTATGATAATTTTCTGTACAAAATTTATCCAACGATATTTTTGTTCGAGTAAATAGTAAATTTACTTACGGAAAATAGGAAAAAGATTATTAAATGTTAAAGTTTCGGCTGCGTATTTAAAGATGTAATTTTCATTATTAAATTGAACCAACGGGAGAATTTATTTTGAAAAATGGATATGTTTTAAATTGATTATAATATTGTTGTTATTTCGACCAGCGTTGATTAATGGCAATATTATAATGTTTTTATCATATATTAATTCTATTTACGCCCATGGTGATGTAGAATTAGTGTAGAAAATAATTGTATGTTTTAATTTTGACCAACGTTAAACTAAGGCATGCAATTATTGTTGTTATTTCTGTTCTCACACTATTTGAATTGTGTTTTCAGGAGGATACAACTTAATGAGTTGTATCAAAGAGATCCCCACTCTAAAAGGTGATAACTATAATGAGTGGAAGAAAAAGATAGACACAGCCTTCATCCTCATTTGAGGTGGGTGGGTTGTCACCACACCGTGCCCCAGAGAACATGTGGCACCGGTGAGGGAGACTGATGAGACTGATGTTGCATGGCAGAATAGAGAGCGGGATTTTGCTCCCGTAAAGATGTCCTATGACCTTGAGCATAAGAAATGGGTCACTGTCAACAAGAAGTGTTTGGCAGTGATAAAATTCTAATTGAGCTGCTATTGTGGACTCAATTCGAGCATCGTGACACGGTCACTGAGTACCTAGATAGAATAAAGAGTCGGTTCACTGGCTCTTCAAAGATATATAACAACCCGGTGATCAAGCATTAGATTCTGAAAAAAGGTACTACGAGGTGGCGGCGGTGGCATTAGAGAGCTTATCTTGAGAATGAGCAATCGGCATCTAAGCTCAAACCAATGGATTTGGTACTCAAGGATGAGTTTCTTATTCATTTGATTTTTGCTTCTTTGCCCAAAGAATTTGACACCTTTGTTGTTAATTACAACATACTGACTGAAAAATGGGATTTAGAAAAGCTCATAGCCATGTGTGTGCGGGAGGAGGAAAGAATAAAAGTTTCACAAGGTGGTTCATCAACTACCTAAAAGATAAGAAAAAGAACTATTATAACAGCTCTTCCTCCAAGTCATCACAGAAAAGGTCCCATACAACAGTCTCCTGAATCGGCAATTCCGGTGGCTAAAGACCAAAGTGTCTCCATTGCAAGAAGACAGGACATTATAAAAAGAAGCTGTCCCGATTTTCTAAAGATGATAATGAAGAATAAAGGTGAGAACATTATTACGCTCGTAAATGAATCCTTGTATGTAAAGTTTTCAAAATCTACTTGGTGGATTGATTCAGTGCAACTATTCATGTTGCTAATTCATTACTGAGGATTCCGTTCGATGAGAACTTTGCAAAGAAGCGAAAGTTTCATTAAAAGTCGCAAATGGAGTACAGCGAGAAGTTGAGGCCGTTGGAGATCTTCCTCTAGAGCTTCCAGATGGCTTTATACTTTTTCTTAGAGATGTTCTTTATGTACCTTCTTTGCAAAAGAAACCCGATTAGTGTATCAAAGTTGGACCATGATGGTTATGATTGCTATTTTGGAAATGGCAAATGTCGGATATTGTTTAATAATAAATGTGTTGGTCTTGCCTTGAGACAAGACGAGCTTTATTTGTTATCACTCACGTGAAAATGTGAATTCCAGTATGTGATGTGAATGAAAATGTATCCTCATCGAACAATGGAAGCGAGAAACGAAAGAGAGCTCACGATGCGTTGTCGAAATTATGGCCTTTGTCGTTTTAGGCCATATTTCGAGGGGGAGAATAGAAAAGACTAGTTAAGAATAATATTCTTCCTTCATTAGAGCTCTCGAGTTAGAACAATGTAGAGATTGCATAAAAGGAAAGTATGTAAAGAAAATTAAGAAAGATGCCAAAGCGAAGCGAGGAATTCTCTGATTATTCACACAGACATATGTGGTCCTTTTCTGTGAAAAGTGTGGATGGTTATGATTCATTCATAACATTTCTGAGACGATTACTCTCGGTTTGGCTACATTTATCCAATTAAAGAAAGAACGAAGCGTTGGATAAATTCAAAATATTTAAAGCGAAGTTGAAAATCAAGCATGATTTAAAGATTAAGATAGTCAGAATTAAATAGGTGGGGAGAGTACTACGGTCGACATACCCCATATGGACAAGTTCACGGACCTTTTGCAAGGTTCTTACGGAGAATGGAATAGTTGCCCAATATTCAACAAAGGCGAACCTCGGCAGAATGGAGTAGTGAAAAGACGTAACTGCATACCACGATGGATATGGTGCGTAGTATGATAAGTTACTCCACTTTACCGATGAGTCTATGGATGGAGGCGTTAAAAACCGCCATTCATATTCTCAATAGAGTACCAAGTAAGTCGGTGCCCAAAACACCGTATGAGTTGTGGACAGGAAGAGTACCCTCACTTAACCACTTGCGTGTGTGGGGGAGCCCTGCTGAGGCTAAAGTTTTTAACCCAAACATTAGGAAGCTAGATCCCAAAACAGTGAGTTGCCATTTCATTGGCTACCCAGAAAAGTCAAAAGGTTTTCGTTTCTACTATGCTAATGAGACATACAAAGTTTGTGGAAGCAGACACTATTGTCTTCCTAGAGGATGAAATGATTAGGGGAGCATGGTAGCTCGAGAAATTGACCTTGAAGAGAAGCGGGTGTATGCACCACTCCGATCATTCATGAGCCATTTTCTCACTACACTGCTATTCTTTGCACTGCTTGATACAAGACAACGTGGTGCCGGACTGTTGTTATCCCTTTGTGGCAACAATGAATGATGATGAGGAACACATGCCTCGGGATCCTATAGAACCTATTGCCACACATGAGGGGGAGCAACAACAGACCTCAAAGCAGAAAATGTGCCAATTGAGGAGGCCCTAGAAGGTCTCAAAGAGTTAGAAAATCAGCTATTCCTCTTTGATTATGAAGTGTACAACACTGAAGAATTTCAAATGGGGGATGATCCCACCTCATTTGAAGAAGCCATGAAAAGTGATCATTCATCAAAGTGGCTTGAGGCCATGGAAGATGAGATGAGATCAATGAATGCAAATAAAGTTTGGGATTTGGAGATAATTCCTAAAGGAGCCAAAACAGTAGGGTTTGTAAATGGGTCTACAAAACAAAACTTGACTCTCAAGGGAATATAGAAAGATATAAAGCCCGACTTGTGGCAAAGGCTTTACACAAAGAGAAGGGATTGATTACAATGAGACTTTTTCTCCGGTCTCGTGTAAGGATTCCTTGAATCATAATGGCATTAGTGGCATATTACGATTTGGAATTACATCAGATGGATGTAAAGACGGTATTTCTCAACGGAGACTTAGAGAAAAATGTTTACATGGCACAACCGAAAGGTTTTGTCATGGAGGGAAAAGAACGTTTGGGATGCCGCCTAAAGAAATCTATTTATGGATTAAAACAAGCTTCAAGGCGGTGGTACTTGAAGTTTGATCGGAATAATAAAAATTTTGGGTTTAAAGATAATGTTGAGGCCAATTGTGTCTCATAAAGTTTAAGAATGGGAAGTTTATCTTCCTTGTCACGTATGTGGATGATATCTTACTTGCAAGTAGTGATGTCGGTCTACTATGGAAACAAAGAAGTTTTGTCCTCAAAATTTGATATGAAAGATCTTGGTGAAGCTTACGTTCGTTCTAGGGATCGAGATTCACCGAGATAGAAATAAAGGGGTATTAGGACCTGCATCACAAAAGGCATACATAGAAAAGTCTTAAAGAAATTCGGTATGCACAAATGTAGTCCCTCACCGCTCCTATAGTCAAGGGCTGCAGATATGGGGATTTTCAATGCCCGAGAACCAATATGAGATCGATCAAATGAAAGTGGTTCCATATGCTTCAAATGTTGTGGAAGCTTGCAATATGCTCAAGTGTGTACGCATACGACTGACTTGGCATTTGTTACGGGTTATTTGGCGATTCCGAGCAATCTGGAATAGAACACTTTGGAAATTGGTAAAGAAAGTCTTGCGTTATTTGCAAGGAACGAAAAGGCCTCATGATGACATATAGAAGATCCGATTCACTCCATATAGTGGGATATTCAGATTACGATTATGCGGGAGATAATAGAAAATCCACGTGCGGATATGTGTTCACTCGTCGGGGGGAGCTATTTCATGGAAAAGCTCAAAGCAAACCGTCACTACATCGTCCACAATGTATGCCGAGAGTTTGTAGCGTGTTATGAGGCAATGGGGCGGTGGGCGGCTAAAGAAGTTCATACCCGGTTTGAAGGTGGTTGGCGACATCAATAGACCATTGAAGTTATCTTTGCGATAATAATCTAGCGATGCAGTATGCTCACAACAATAGGTCAAGTGGTGCCGCCAAACACATTGACATAAAGTATTATGTTGTGAAGGATAAAGTGCAGGATCAAATGATAAGTCTTGAGCATATAAGTACAAGAAAAGATGCTCGGATCCGCTTACAAAAGGCTTACCACCCAACGTGTTGAGAGAACATGTAGCCGGCATGGGTTTAAGGGAAAGCCTATGATTCTGGACTATAAAGGGCCCAAAAGTTAAAGTAACTATTTCGGATCGAGAGAGGCGTGCATTGTAGCAGTTAAATCTATCGGCGATTGACCGTGACGATGAGACATGCTCTATGCATCATCTCGTGAAGAAATGAGTAAGGATAAAAGGATTGAAGTTTAAAGTTTAAAGATAAAAGTAATGGTGAGATCAAGGGGAGAATGTTAGATTGATCTCCTAACCAATAAGCCCAACGACCTATTGGGCCTTGGTCACGCTGCGCATACGATCGGGGCGCCTAAACCCTACATGGTTGGTGGGCCCCGTCAGATCAAGGCTTATATAAAGAGGTGGGGCCCCAGCGACGGGAAGCCGCCACCGTCATCACCGTCATCTGTCGCCATCGTGACCGCATCACTTGTCTCCTGCGCGTCGCGCCTCTCTTCACCGACCGTCATGCCCGGAGCGGAGACTTCAATTTAAGCCGATGGAGGCCTCTGGATCCACTCCCTCTCGGGATCTCGGGTTTGACACCTTCTCCTTCCTCTAGATAGCATTCTAGGTCTACATCGTTCTTTGTTGTTCACCGCTCTTGATGTCCGCCCTCTAGACCGATCGCTAGATGATTCGTGGATTGTAACAAATCTCCCGTCGAAAAAAGAACCATGATGAGGCCCGGCTTGCATGGCGCTTGGAGCCGAGCGCACACATGCTCGGTCGCGATGAGCCGAGCCATTTAATTTGGGAGATAGGGGCGCCGGGAGGCCGAGCCGACCGGTTGAATACTCTGGCCCACGCTTCATCATCATCTGGTTGAGGCGTCCTTGACGCTGTTGGGTGAGGACCGTACCATCCGCATCCAATTTTTTCCGTAAAATAATGCTCTTCAGTCCACATCTAGTTTTTTGTGTAGAGTATATAACATTTTGCAACATACGTCTGAAGACAGATAAAACACTAGGAACATGGTTCTGTAACACTTGCAAAAAACACACATGAAAACACTTGAAAAAATCATTGCAAAACATATACAACATCTGAATAAAACACTTACAACATATATATGTGAAACATATGCAACATTAAAAAAGAAACACACATGCAAGGTATATCTAAAAAACAAATGAAACATTACATAGCAGATGCTTACAACATACGTGTATAACCACTGTAACATGTGCAGATCCCGATCTACTTTTGCAACATCTATATGAACCAATTGCAACATACCTCTGAAACAACTGAAACAATTGAAACGTACGCTTGCAACATACGCTTTCTGCGCAACATCTCCTAGCTGCTTGGGAGAATGAAGGCTTGTCAAGAGTTCACTTGAGCGAGCGGCCTGGCGATGCTTGTAGGCGGTGAGCCGACGGCGCCGGCTGCATGACATGGAAGGGAGGCATCAACCGTGCGACGTGGCGTGGGAGGCAAATGACGCCGACGACTAGAAGTGGGCAGCCAGCGCTGGCAGGGCAGCGGTAGAATGAGCATCGTAACTAGGAGGAGCCGCCTGTGGCGCGCTGGCGAGGCCGACACCGAGCACTACCCTCGGAGGTGGTGCGCGGCGGCGTCTCGGGTCGGGCCAGCGCCAAGCGTTGAGGCGCCGATGAGCGGATAGGAGCGAGTACGATGGGCAGCAATTTTTTTATTTAGAACCACTCTTGGGCTGGCGCTGTGACCCACCGACGGAGCGTCCGAGCGGACGGACGCCGCTTCCCAGCATTTCCGTTTTCACAAAGGTTATGGCAGTATGGAGAGACATTATTTATGTATATACAAATTTGTTACTTGGTTATGTGGCTGTCATTAACTTGTTATAGATAGAATGCCATTATTAGCCAAGGAATTGGAAATAAAATATGGTATTCATCAAAATGGACATCACCGTAAAATTGATCAGGACTAAACTCATAGCCTCTACTAGATGTAGTCATTTATATTCCACTGGAGATATCTGCATCGAAATTAATGCGAACTATTTTGTAATTTTGGAGGATTATCAATCACAAGCCTAGGAGTTATTAATTATTGCTAATATATAGAATATCTTCACCATCTATATATACAACACAACATTGTGATTGTTGTAGGACACGCATACCTACACACAAAAACTCCACCATCGGTCTGTTCGCTGGTTAGTTTCTGGGCTGATAAGCCCGGCTAGTGCTAGTTTGTTGTGTGAGGAAAATACCGTTGGCTGGCTGATAAGCCCTGAATAAAACCAACAAGCGAACATGCTGCATATATATATATCATGATTGCTGTGACGATGGAGGGAAGAATGGCTACTGTAGTTGTGATGCTTATATCCTTGGATGTTTCGTGGTTCTCACAATGTAAGTGCACATCATAAAATCTGTTGAACTATACAAATTTTCTGGAATTTTGAAAGATATTTTCTACTAGTACATATATAAAGAGACCCTTGTGCTCTTCTAAAAATTTACTACCCCTCTATGATGCGTTATTCGTCTTATAACAATTACTATAACTACTGTGCAGCTCAGCACACGGTAAATCCAGTTGAGAGCGATAGGATCAAACCTTGCGGTTGCCAAAGAAGACCCCTGTGTAGGGACAATATGTGCTTCTGCTGTCGAGAAGATCAGTGCTACAACACAGAAGATGAGTGCCATAGCCATTGCTGTCGAGCACAAGAAAGCGCGCCGGCACCGGCACCGGTAATAATTAATAAGTCCTTTTAGATAATGGAAAGTATGATCGCACTTCATCCTCCAAAAAAAAAGGGGGAAGCAGACAAAGCTGTTACATTTTAACATCAGAGACAACAAATAATAATTAGTATTATGGATGAATGTGCAGCCTATTTGTTTGCTCGTATCAGACTTATAAGTCATGGCTTATCAGCCAACGAATAGTATTTTTCTCACACTAAACTAGCCAACAGTACTTTCAGCCATGGCTTATAAGCCAGACCAGTCCAAACGAACAGGGCGATGATCGTTTGCCTAATTGCCTAGTGATAATAAATATGATATTGCCAACATGTCCTTAGCTTGATGGGTCAATTTATACCTTTTTCTTTATATGTACTGTCGGTTTCTTTGGATTAGTCTATGATCTTTCGTCTCAGGCTCAATTTATCAGTTCCTCGACTTTCAATTTGGCCAAAGCAGTCTCTTATGTTTAATTTTTTGTCCAAATTCGTCCTCGTGCTGACGCGTGGCACTCCTCGGTGGCAGCCCTAGTGAGAAAATGTGCTGGTGTCGGCTTTGATAAATAGGCAAGTGTTGGCATTTGGCACTGCTAGTGTAGGTAGAATTACTGCATACTTTCACAATGAAGTTCATTGCTTTTTGGTTTGAACAACATTATGCTAGGACACGCATTTCAGATGAAACGAGGATTGAGCACGGAGGATGTAGCGACAAAAGAAAGAATATACTCCCTCCGTCCTAAAAATAAGTGTAGTTCTCGCTTTCCGAGGAGTCAAGTGATTTTCATTTTAACCAAATATACAAGAAAATATTAATATTTATAGTACGTACATAATTAGTATCATTAGATAGATCGTTAAATCTATTTTCATAATAAATTTGTTTGGAGATACAAATGTTGCTAATATTTTCTACAAATCAAATCAAACTTAAGAAAGTTTGACCGGCACGAATATCATAACGACGTTTATTTTGGAACGGAGGGAGTATGCTATTGATCCAATGAAAATTTGAATAACTTCTTTAATGTCCCTTTCATGGATAGCTAGAACCAATGCAATTTCATGTGAAATTACTTCTTTTAATGCATTGCATGGCTGCTAGGCTAGCCAAAGCTATGGTCACCACTAGGTTTTGTTGACCGGAACTGACAACGTGGATCGCCACATCAACATAAGGACGAAACTGAACCAAAATCGAAAGTTGAGGGAATAGTTTGGCCATTTTGAGAGTTGAAGGACTAAATTGAACATGAGACGAAAGATGAGGTATCAATTTGTCTATTCCACCTCTTTGGAACTACTAGGCTCCACCAAATTCAGCTCCATGGAGTAATTAAGGATCCCAAAGACCCTAAATACATGTAGTAGAAACTTATTTTCCACGAATCTAGTGGCCAAATTCGTGTATTTGGTAGTGCCATATACCTCCTCAAGGAGTGCTTTTTTAAGGAACACAACGTGTATGTCAAGGAGTTCTCCAGCAATCAACCATTTTACCAATGTGACTTGTTTACACTCCTTCCTTTCTTTTTTTCTGTTTCGGTTCGATGGCAATGCAAGGTATTTCTCCTCCCGCTTCATATACCGCCCATGCCCACACACCCACAATCCTCTCGGGTGGCATTGAAATCCACTGCTGTAGTGTCCCTGCCCTTGGATCTAGTGTAATGGATTGACCAAGCGCACAGGGACTAGCCGGTAGTGACATCTTCGGTGTTAGTGACAAGAAGGCCAATGACACCATGATCTTCAGCGCATGTGTGGTACCAACATGGGCGCTGCATTTAAAGGGCTTTTCCTTGAGATATGCTCCTTGCTTCTACTTGAGGAGCTTTGCAAAGAGCCGAAGAGCATGGCAATGCAAGAAGAAGATGCAAGCTGCCAAGGTCCGGTGTAACAACCCGGGTTTTTCCTAGAACCAAAAATCTGAACTTAAATTTTTTTTTAACAAAATCCATGCATGGTGAGTGTGCATACTAGAAAACCACCCTTGTAGTTGCACAAGTAGATCTCAAGTTAGCATGTTTGAGCATTTGCATATTAAACAACATGTGAGTTGCTTCTTCTTGATTTTATGTATTGAAATAAAATCAAGTAAACCTTTTTACAAACATGTTGTGTGTGTGTTGCCAACCCTTGGCATTGACCCTAATACCCTACTTGACCCCTAGTGGACCCCATAAGGACGTGTACATGCTTGGCAACACATGTATACATGCAGCAGCCCAAGGTATAGCATAGAATGGAAATAGATAATAGAAAAGGAATTAGAAAAGGGGAAAGAATTAGAAAGGGGAAAGCTTACCAAAGATTACGGCCTAGCCAATTGCATGCTCAACCCGCCACCATGGGCCCAAAGATCGCGCCTAGCTCCCCGTCTGCACCTTTTGCAGGTAACCCATGAGGCCCAACAACGGCCCAGCTCACAGATCGCGACGCGACAACGTCGCTTTTCTCATTGTTACCGACGGGCGGACCCGCCTATCATCCCCTTCAACGCACCCCTCCTCTGCTTTTCCCCTACGAGGTAGAGCACCTCGCCGGCGAGAGCATACGAGGCCACGCCTTGCATCCCCGTCGTCCGCGCCTCGAGCCGTTGGGCATCGACGCATGGATGGATGCCACGTCCATGATCTGTGGCTTGCCAGCCCGCCCCAGCCAGCGCCATGCCATGCTAACGTCGCCGCCGTGGCCTTGTCGCCATGACGCCACCCCCGTCCACCTTTTTGACCGCCAGGATTTGAATTGGGAGCACCAGCGGGCGCGCAACCACCCGTGCGCCCCAAAACCCTAGCCTAAGCACCCTGATCACCCTACACGTGGCCTTCCACCTCTCCCCGCCGTTTGCCGAGCGCCATGGCCACCGCCCGGCTATAAGAACCCCTCCTCGGTGCCCTAACGCCTCTCCCATACCCCGCCGCCACTCTGTGGCAACCCACGAACCACACCAAGCCAAGGAGAAGGGAGGAGAAGGGGAAGGAAGGAGGCCCGAGCCGCCGGAGCGCTGGTGGAGTCGTCGGAGCGAAGGACACTGCCCTGATTGACTACACTGACGTCGTGGTTCTCCCTGCACTGCCCTGACTCACCACGGCCTCAACTCACCACCGCACCACCATCCTACCTACCCCACTGTTGACGGTCGTTAACACCAATTATAAATCGTCAACATATCCTGCATATGAACTTAATTTCATCACCAAACATAGGTATAGGGGTTAAAACTAATGAATTCCATGAGCTTTGGTAAATATTTGTATGCAGGAGGATTTATCCAGAAAACAGCTCCCGAGACCACTGTCATACACTCCAAACAAGCAAACCGACGACAACAAGTGATTCAACCCGCGAAAACTGCGAAAGCCAACTCTAGAAGGTTTCAGAAGACACCACGTCGAAGCTTGGGCCAAACAGACACGAAAGTGGGCCGGCTGGCCTAGCCCATAGGCCGGCTGGCCTGCCACGGAGCCCGCTCACCGTCCGCTACTTCATACTCCTTCCTACGTCTACACCGTTGATTTTAAGGCGGTTTTAGGTCGGTTTATCCAACGGTGGTCGAGGGAGTTGACGCGGATCGATGATGTGGCGATTTTTTGCCCCCTACTCCACTTGGATTCTTGCCCCTACTCCACCTCGATTCCTTGCCCCCTACTCCACCTTGATTCCTTACCCCCTACTCTACCTCGGCCTATATATAGCAGCCCCTACCCCCTCCCTAGAGCCATCTTGAAAACCCTAATTCATATCTCTCATTCAGATCAAGACACACCAGGAGGATTAGTTCTAGAGCTCTCCAATATAATAGATTAGTAGCTCGGGAGTGAGGGTCAAGTTGGGCTCATACTCAAGTTCAGAATCTAGTCTTGGAGGCTTGGCGAAGCCTTGTATCTTCACTTCTACATCTTGTAAGACTTATTATCAATTTATCATATTCTTATCTACATGGATATGTTTACTTTGAATATATATCTTGCTTAGTTAAATGTTATCAATACTTTTATGTGCGGGTTCATAGAGCGCTTAGCTTGTTAGTTTACCAGTTAGGTTAAGTAGCCGAGTCTCATGTAAGTATGGTGCTTATACGATGCTCTGCTTGTGAGTGCACCCTGTTCTCTGGTTGGGTGGTAGCAGCGGGAGGTGACAACCCCGTCTATCCTTTGTAGTCTACTCTGAATTAAGCAGGTTCTTAAATTGTAGGACCGTAGTCATCTATTGTGGGTGCTCTACCGTCTAAGCGGCGCCCCAAAGTGCACAAGAGTAGAGTTAATCTTAGCTATAGTCGGGTATATATATACTTTGATCATGTAATAAGAATATCATAGGAATCTACCTTGCCTGTTGTTCTCCCGGGTTGACTAGTTTACATTATCTTTATAGATCTATTCCCTGAGTGTCATTATGCTTAATTCCTATCTATATATTTACCCTCTACTTAAGTGTTGACGGTAGTTAACAACCATTATAAAACATTAATTAAACATGTATAAGGGCATAAATATAATCACCAATGAAGGTTTAGGAGTTTAAACTAATGAATTCTATGAGCTTTGGTGATTTCATGACTGCAAGAGGATTTATCCAGAAAATAGCTTCTGGAACCACTGTCATACACTCCAAACAAGCGAACCGACGACAACAAGTGATTCTACCCACGACACCTATGAAAGTCGACTCAAGACGGAGCCCAAGCCTCGCCACCAGAAGGAGGAGCCCACCTGGCACGGTCGGTCGGCCCACTAGGGAGGCCGCCCGACCCATGAGGGTGCCCCATCACCCTTCGCCCCGCGTACTCCTTCCTACGATCTACACCGTTGATTCTAAGGCGGTTTTAGGTCGGTTCATCCAACGGTGGTGGGGAGAGTTGACGCGGATCAATGACGTGGCAATTCCTTGCCCCCTACTCCTCCTAGAGTCCTTGCCCCTTACTCCACCTTGATTCTTTGGCCGCTACTCTACCTCTGGCCTATATATAGCAGCCCCTACCCCCTAAGATCCTGAAACTCTAATTCATATTCTCCTTATCAGGATCAAAGTCAGCTATCAAGAGAAGATTATTCTTCCATAGGATCTAGTCTTATAAATAGAAATAGTGAGATAGAGAGTGAGGGAAGAGTTTGGAGGAGGTGTCAGCTTGTCGGTGCTCTCTCTACGGCTTGTACCTTGGCGGATCCAAGTTCTATCTGAGCTTGCCTCTAAAATTTTTCTGGTAATCAACTTTTGATTTAAGTAAGCTTCTTGTTTATATTATTCATCAGGTTCACAACTTATTTGAGTGTTTTATTCTTTATCCGGGAAGAGTAAAGTAGTAATTGTAGTGTAAGCATGGTGCTTAGACTCTAGTTACTTGTGGATGCATCGTGCATTTCAGATCGGTGGTAGCTTGCGAGGGTGACTCTTATAGCCTCGTTGAATCCTCTGTAGTCCACTTCCCGTTTGTAAGGGCACGTAGGACGTGGTTGCGAATGAAAGCATCCTCTGTTAGTGTTTTTTCCTATTTAATATTTCCAGGTTGGCCAGCGCGGTGCATTGGGGACACCCTAAATGCTTTTCTCGCTTGCCTCGACATAAAGACCCGATATGTTATCCACCTTGATTCCCTCAGTTTACGATGACGCTCGTGGACACTACACCAGTGAGTAGGAGCTTCTCGAGTCATGACGAATTCGTGAAAAACAGCTCGGCCTCCACCACCCTACTCAAAACTGATGCTCGGGAAACTTCAATTTGGACAATGATATAAAGTTTCTCTTATTTCATGCTCTAGTTTGATGATTGGATTCAAAATACGATGATATGAGCAAATGCTTTTATGCCTAATAATCTACGCTAAGCTCTATAGGGTATCATCGGCGTGACTTTGGTTGTCTACGGGTAGCACTAGAATTGTTGATGGCTCTGAGCGCCATTTTGTTGTAGCCTTCTTTAAATCACTTAGAAGAATAGCTAAAAATAGTTCTAGTGCATCTACATATAAACTAATGGATGGATTAATTTTAAGTTCATATCCTAGGTAATGACTGGTCAATTATCGGCAAATCCAACTAATAGGTGTCTATAGAACTTTTACTCGAAGGATTCGACACCGGTACGAAAGCAGGTTTCAAGGAACTCCGCTTGAGAAACTATTCTATTTTAATCCATTGATAAAAAAGGGTAAGGATAGCGCCGGGAAGTTCGGCCCCAGGCCACGTCCAAACATAGCTCCCGTTCGACGCACCTGCCGTGCCCTGTCCTATCCCCTGCGCATCCATCGCGCCAGCGTCACGCCGTCACCACGTTGTGATGGCTCCCGCGCGACGGCGATAGCGTAGGCGAGTAGGCTGTTGATCAGGAGCAGCACTATGAGGACCCACTCCAGGGCCACAAATGACTGCGCGTCCTCTGGTGGAGCGCTGCCGCCAGCTTACAGCCGACGCCACCATGGCTCCCACGCTAGCTCTCTCTTCCTCGTTCGACCACCCTACATCAAGATCTAATTTTGCAACACTCACATGAAACAAATTGCAATATATGACGGAAACAAATGAAACATTTGGAACATACACTTGCAACATAGCCATCGTAACATTTGTAACATCCAGACGCACTTGCAACATACGTTCGAAACAGATGAAACATTTTGAACAAACTCTTACAACATACCTTTGAAACACTTCAATATGTGCAACATCCCGATCTACTTTTGCAACATCCTTATGAAATAATTGCAATGTACCTCTAAAACATCTGAAACACTTAAAACATACGTTTGCAACATAGGAAAGGGAAAGGTCTAGGCCAGAATCGACCGATCGTCAGGGTGGGATTCGGTGACGCGCAAGCAACACCAACAGTACCACCAGTGGCGGTGCGCGAGTGCAACCACTACAACACCACCAGCAGCGTCCCTTGGCTCGGTCGGGGCAAGCGGCATTCGCTATCACTACGAGAGGGAGCGAGCGGCGCGCAGCTGAAGCGAGGAGCGAGCTGTGCGGGTAGGGCGCGCGACAGGCGGGAGCGAGGAGAAAGCAAGCGAGCGGCACGGGGTAAGGCGCTCGATGGGAGAAAACAGCGAGGCAGACTGAGGGACGCGGCGTGCCAATAGGGCGGACACACGTGGCCCAGCATTATCGTGTAAAAGAAATTAGATTCGTGCAATCCTCTAAAGCGCCATAATAAAAAGAACAAAAATTCACCCTATTCACTTACGCTGAACACCGTGGCTGAAAAGTAGGTAAAAACATGTCAATTATCTTCTGCTAATAAACCGCGAAACAAAAATCACGTCTCCAAACTCGGGAACACGTCGACCGGCGCCTAGTCCCTGGGGTTTCGCTTCCCGAACCTTCCGACCGCCGCCGACAGCCCGACACCATGGGCTCCGGCGATGATAACGACCGCGACCTGGACCGGGACCGCGATCGCTCCTCCTCCCGCCACCACCGCGACAGGCACCACGAGCGCTCCTCCTCCCGCTACCGTCGCGACGACAGGGACTTCGATCGGGACCGGGGCCGCGAGGAGAGGGAGCAGGCGCGGCGGCGCGAGGGGAGGAGAGATAGGGAGAGGCCGAGGCGGCGGGATGCGGACGGGGAGGACGAGGACGGCGACCGCGACCGCAAGCGCCGCCGCGTGTCCTCGCAGCACCGCCGCCGGGACGGGGAGCCGGAGGCGGCGCCCACTACCAGGGACCAGGAGAGGGGCATGGGGGCCGAGCAGCAGCGGCTCGACGACGAGATGGAGCGCCGCCGCATCCGCGTCAAGGACTGGCAGGAGAAGCGCCGCGAGCAGCAGGGTGCCACCGGGCCCAAGGCCGAGGCGGGCTGCGGTGCTGAGGCGGGGAAGAAGTGGAACTTGGAGAGCGAGGAGTCTGACGAGGAAGAGGATGGCACGGATTTGGGCGGAAGCAGTGTCATGGATGTTGATTGCGACAATGGGGGTAATGCTACCAGTGGCCCTACTGATGTGGAAGTGGAGGAGGAAGAGATTGATCCGCTTGACGCGTTCATGAACACCATGGTGCTGCCGGAGGTCGCAAAGCTGGAGAGCAATCCAGCATCAGTGGACGGTGTAAGGGAGGTTGCTGTCAGTACTGGGGGTAAGAAAGGGTTGAAGATGGCGATGGGGAGAATCATGCAAGGGGATGACTCAGACTCGGATTATGGCGATGATGGTGATGGTGTTGCTGGATTGGAGGATGAGGACGATGAGGAGTTCATGAAGCGCGTCAAGAAGACAAAGGTGGAGAAGCTGGCTGTTGTGGACCATTCCAAGATTGACTACCAGCCGTTCCGGAAGAATTTCTACATCGAGGCGAAGGACATCAGGAGATGACATCCGAGGAAGTGTCCGTTTACCGGAAGGAATTGGAGCTCAAGGTGCACGGGAAAGATGTGCCCAAGCCAATTAAGACATGGTTACAGAGTGGGCAGACTAGCAAGCTCCTTGACACCATCAAGAAGCTTGGTTTCGAGAAACCCATGCCTATACAAGAGCAAGCGCTGCCGGTCATCATGAGTGGCCGTGATTGCATTGGTGTTGCAAAAACTGGATCTGGCAAAACACTTGCGTTTCTCCTTCCGATGCTCAGGCATGTCAAAGACCAGCCACCTGTTGCTCCTGGAGATGGTCCTGTTGGGCTCATTGTGGCTCCTACAAGGGAGCTTGTGGTGCAGATACACTCGGACATTAAGAAGTTCTCTAAGATGCTTGGCATTAGTTGTGTTGCTGTCTATGGAGGTTCAGGGGTTGCCCAGCAGATCAGTGAACTGAAACGAGGTGCTGAAATTGTCGTTTGCACACCAGGAAGGATGATCGATATCCTCTGTACTAGCAATGGGAAAATCACTAACCTTCGGAGAGTGACATTCTTGGTGATGGATGAAGCTGATAGAATGTTCGACATGGGTTTTGAGCCTCAGATTACAAGGATAATTCAAAACACTCGGCGAGATAGGCAGACAGTGCTTTTCTCAGCCACTTTTCCAAGGCAGGTAGAGATGCTGGCGCGCAAGGTGCTGATCAAACCCGTTGAGATTCAGGTGGGTGGGAGGAGTGTGGTGAACAAAGACATCACACAAGTAGTCGAGGTGCGACCAGAAAGTGAGAGGTTCTTGAGGCTGTTAGAGTTGCTTGGGAAGTGGTGTGATAAGGGGAAGATTCTTGTTTTTGTCCACACTCAAGATAAATGCGATTCTCTGCTTAAAAACTTGTTCCAGCATGGATACCAGTGCCTGTCTCTACATGGTGGTAAAGACCAAGCTGATCGTGAATCAACTGTTGCTGATTTCAAGAGCAATATCTGCAGCTTGCTGATTGCTACTAGTGTTGCTGCTAGGGGTTTAGATGTGAAAGAACTTGAATTGGTTGTCAATTATGATGTCCCTAACCACTATGAGGACTATGTTCATCGTGTTGGGCGAACAGGCCGTGCTGGTAGGAAGGGCTCTGCTGTGACTTTTATTTCCGAGGAAGAGGAGCGGTATGCGCCAGACCTTGTGAAGGCATTGGAGCTCTCTGAACAGACTGTTCCAGAGGACCTGAAAGCCTTAGCTGATCGGTTTATGGCAAAGGTGAAGCAGGGAACAGAGCGGACCCATGGTACTGGTTATGGTGGAAGCGGTTTCAAGTTCAATGAGGAAGAGGATGAAGCGCGGAAGTCCACAAAGAAGGCTCAGGCAAGGGAATATGGATATGAGGAGGAGAAGTCAGATTCAGATTTTGACGAGGAAGAGGTACATAAGGCAGGAGATGACCTGGACGTGCAGGCGGTTGGTGATCCGAGCGCAAATGATGAAGCTAGGCTTCATGCTCTTGAGGCTTTGGCACGGATACAGCGCCATGCGGTTCCTGACCACTACGAGGCTGAGCTTGAGATTAATGATTTCCCACAGTATGCTCGCTGGAGGATCACTCACAAAGACACACTGGGTCCTATTCAGGAAGGTGGTGTTGCTATCACTATACGGGGAACATATATTGCTCAAGGAAAAGTTGCTGGTGCCAATGAGCGCAAACTGTACCTGTTTATCGAGGGCCACTCAGAGTCTTGTGTGAAGAAGGCAAAAGCAGAGTTGAAACGTGTCCTTGAGGATTGTGTCAGCCAGGTTCCCAATCTACCCAAATCTGCTCCAACTAAAAATACTCAGTTATTTGAAGCAGGTATGGATGATATCGTTTACATATTCATAGGTTAAATTTAGCTGCTGGTGTATGGGCACAAGAGGCAAAACGGTGCCTGTCATTTCATTTTGTTACTGTTAGCTGTGCTCACCGCACATCTTACCCAATCGATGTATTCTGCTTCTTCTATCTTATATTTTGACTGTCACATCATTAGTTCTATGATATTTTGCCTTTTGTATGTTATTCACTGACCATTCTATGCTATTTTGTGTTGCAGCTTACAATGGTTTCCATGCCACTATGGTGTCGTTGGCCTGCTACTTCCAGTATTCAGATTGTCCACGGCTGTGGCGCTGTGCAACTCTTTTTCCTACATAGTCATTATAAGGCAGCTAATGTTTACTTAGTGTCACATGGTTATTAGGGAAACTGTGTAGTTACGTTGAATTGGGATGTTTCTACAATTTCTATTGACAAGTTCTGGTTGCCTTTGGACAGAAGTCTTATAAACTCATACTGGTGGTTGCTGGCCTGTTATTGCCGAGGAAAGACATGGCTTTCTGGTTCGCTTTTGGAATTGTTGATTGGGTTATGGCACCTTGAAAACGTATATTGCTTTCTGTTTACTTATGGATATGTTACTCTTATATGAAGACAGTTCGAAGATTGTGTGACCATGGTCTAATCCAGGTGTATTTACTGATTTGCCTTCCCAGGAGCTAATAACTGAAGCAGTGATAGTTTTATCTTTGGGAATTTGGTGTATCTTTTGGTTTGATTCCATTTACCCATCATTACTTCTGCTCTCTGATTCTAGTCTCCTTATATGTTAAAAAAGGTACCGTGATGTTGTTGTTTTGATCTTGAGGTGCAGTGCTTAGTTTGCAAAAGGAGGATCATCATTCAGCATAGGTAATTTTTGTGAGGTGGTCTGCTGGTGTGGGCTAATGAGGCTGGACTACTGGGCCGTATATTGGTTCCATCTTTCACTATATATTTTTGTCCTCTGGATTTTCATAGTATCTTCTAATGTGATGTTCTCCTCCTTTTTCCTTTTTGATCTGAGAAAGAAAAAAAAAACAAGCCGGTAAGGTTGGGTGATATTCTTGCTTGTTTGAGATGGTTAACTGATGAGTGTTTTCAGTGATCCAGATTCAGCACAGGATGATGCATATAGCTTTATGTATAGAGTGATGTTTTCTTTGCTTATATTTCTAATAAACAAAACAGTGATGATGAATAGGGCAAGAACAGAAGCTCAGATCATGGAGAAACTGAAAAAAATCTGGCGGTGCTCTGGACACGATACCATCGCAAGCGTTGTTCTTGTCTGCTGGTGGAGCTGTGCCGATGACTGGACTGCTTCTTTGTTCTTCTTTCTTTTGACACATCAGACACATGTTCTCAGAATTTTGTTTAGCTAGATTTATGGAGAAATACAGAGTCATTTATTCCAGGCTTTGGGTTGAGTCTGGTTACTACCGATTTGGCTAACCATTTTGGTTAATCGAGTGTGTGTTCCGATCACAAAAGTGTTTTTTTTTTTCATTTTGCGAAAAGCCTTACTTTGCCTGGTTGCTGCCTTTATCTAGGTTGAAAGCAGAGCAGCCCCTGTTTTTGGATTAGGCAAGATTAACAAAGAAACCACCACAACCATAGATCCCTTCAGGTGCCGGATCAGCTACTGTTAACACTATTATCCCCAGTCAAACAAGGCTATCTATCTTTCTGTATCATTATAGGAGAATAATTATATGAACCAGTTGAACTACTGAATTTATCTTTCTAAGATTGAAATAGTATTCTCTTAAGTGGAGTGGAAAAGAAAAAAAAATACAGCATAGTACCTCAAGATAGGTAAGCTACCGCATGTTCCACTTGAGTTCATTGTGGCATTAATTATGATTCTAGTTTGGTCTCTAGTCTATAAATGTGACAAGATCTAGCACTTTGTGGAAAGTTCTGCCATGATTTTTCCTGTTCTTCATGTCAACCACACCAACAGCATGTTCGGTTGGCTGGTTCGTATCGTTGCTAGTTCGTTTATGTGAGAGAGAAGTATTGTCGGCTGGTTCATATGAACAATGTTCATGTGAGGGGACTGGTCAGCCCAGCCAGCCAGTCCCAGCCACGCCGCAAGTTTGGCCTTGGCAACCAGGAATTCATGTGCCGGGGCCTGGAGACGCGTCACGATTTTCTCCAGCTACCATGGAACCAGCATTTTTTTTGGGCCAAGGATGAAACTTGCTTTCGTATCATGGCGTCGGTGTTTTATTAACGGTCAGAGGGAGCAGTTTAGTTACTTTGGGTCATCAGAATTCAGATGCGATGCGCCGATGTTATGCAATAGTCAGTCATGAGATGAAGTTACACCATTCTTTCAGCTATAGCGGGAATTTCACGATGAATCAGACTAGTCATGCGCCGATGCCTTTCGCTCTTAACAAACGCTACAATTCCAAGTTTTTATCTTCTTCTCTTGCTATGCATTAGCTCATTCGCCGAGATGTAATGTCGCTCAAGCACCAAAACATTTTGAATTGGACAGTTTTCGTCCCATACCATACCTATACTTTGTTTGCGATGCAATGTAATTTTAATCTTTACATAACTACTAGGTCAATTACAAATACAGAGTAAAAGCAAAGACGAAAGGTCCACCTCAAAAGTAATACGGAGTAGATATCAACTTAATTATACTAGTATAATGTCAGTGCTAACGTAACGGATTTATCTTGGAGACGCACATGAAAACAACCAGTGTTTTTTTTTTCATAGTTCAACTTTTACACAATTAGGGTAGTACCAAATGATGGTTTACACAAGTGCACAAACACCTATGGTGCAGGGTGAGCAGATACACTGGGATACTGATCATCAAACAAGGAACTGATAGCGAAGTGGTAATGAAGAATTCGGATGACCCTCACCTCCTCCTGGTTTGGGTGAACGGCGAGGAGCGCGACGGCGCGGGAGTAGTTGCGCACAAGGCGGCGGAACCGCTTCGCGTCGAGGGCCGGCTGGGGCGCCGCTGTCGGGACCACCAATGCGGAGGCTGCCGCGGTACATCGAGATCGCCACCATCCTCTAGGATCCCTGCCTGCGCCACCCTCCTGTGCACCGCGCCGCCGGCAACCGTCCCTCCATCCGTGTCGCCTCGAGGGCGCGGCCCCTCCCATGCGTCGCGCCGCTGTTCGCTGCCCCTCTCGTCGGCCAGATCCGCCGGTGGCCCTCCTACACGCGGCTTACCTGCGCCAGATCCGTCGCCGACCCTCTCGCACGCGGCCTCCCGGGTGCCGCCCGTCCCGGCGAGCGGCCGCCAGAATCAGCCACCGTGGAGGAGGAGGCCTGAGATGGTCGGGCTGTAGCCTGCACGCCGAGATTCAGCCACCGTCGCCGCCTGCACTCCGCGAACCAGCCGCCCGGGCGCCAGAATCCGGCCACGGGGCCGGCCACGGTGAGGCTCGGCCAGCCGCGCCCCCAGCCAAGGAGCACCGGGGGAGAAGGGGTTGGAGAGGCTACGATGGTGGAAGTCGCGCGGTGTTCATTTTTTCTCCCTTTGTGCGTTCACTCGAGTGAATGACCGTGGACGGCCGAAATCAACGCGAGCACCTGCAGGCGCATGCGAGGAAGGTTTCTAATGTAGTTTTTTTGTTTCGGTGATGATGATTGGTTTTGATGGAGCGTTGAATGGCGGACACCGCGTTGAAGTGCGAGCAGGGTGCGGGGGTGAGAAGCCTGGTATCCCACGTCAAATTGTAGCCAACGGATTTGGTTAAGGTGTTTGATTAACCCTTGATTTTAATGGTGCTGAATTCGTGTGTGTATTTTTCTGGGTGCGCAATGGTTGGAGGCTCCCAGCGGGGGATGTTTTCGTGGGGGGACCTAGTATAATTTCGACTGGTCCATTATAGTAGAGACTTGGAACATAACGGTGCAGCCAATAAAACGATATGTTTACGTTTTGGGTCGAGCCAAACTGCTGATCCAAAAGAGAGCGGCCAAGAAATGCCTTGTCCATGAAAGATGATGAATTTTCTCAAAAAAACAGAAAAGAAAAAAGAAAGATGATGAAACGCTAGCGCTTTCCGTCGCCGACAAGCGCCCCCTGGTTTTGGATAAGTTCAAGGCAAGCCTAACAAACCAACCACCTTCGTTCTACTTTACTTGTCAAATGAGCCACCCCGTCAACACTTAACGCCCTGTTCGCTTACCTTGTAAGCCATATTTTTTCAGCCAATGAATAATATTTTTCTCTCACAACAAATTAGTCAATAGTATTTTTAGCTTATCAGCCAAGCGAACAGGGCATAAGTCCAAAATAAAATGATATTTTAAATCAATCGTCATCCTTATATATTAAAGAAAAGAACAACCGTCACCAGAATCGATCCTTTCTGTGTGCTGAAAGCACGAAACGGAACGTTTCTACTGCAACAAACTTTGTGCCGAAAAGATGGGCGGGCTCCTCTCAGCCCAAGGAAAACCGTGATCTCCAGGTAATCGATCTGAATCCGATCGTATTTTGGCGTGAGCGAGATACTCTAATGATGATGACTGAACCTTGACTTAAATCCTACGCGTCATTCTCATCCGCCCCTGATTTGCCTTATCCACAGCACCACCACCAATCAAAGCCCGCCAAGTGTCCCCCAGCCAGGCAGCCACCGCCTGTCCACACCACACCACAGTCACCGACCCCGTTCCGTTCGCCACAGACGATCCCGATCCCCCTCAACGCCCGTCGACCCAATCGTTCCCTCCCGAGCAGCAAAACCCTAACTCCCACGCCGGCCCGGTCCAAACGCCGCACGTCCCGAGGCAGCGGCGGCGGCCCAACAACGCCCTTCCTCCGTCACCGACTCGCGGGGCCCAGGGCCAGTCCCACCCACGTGTCAGTGAGGCGTTGGCCAGCCGCGCGGACAGCGCCAGGTGGAGACGACCCGGGATAGGGATCCGCGACGGCCGGCCGGCCCGGACCAGACCAGTGGGCCGTGCAGGCCCACAAGGCAGGCTCAATGACGTGCGGGGACGTGTCCGCGGCATGGGGCCCACGCCGCCTCCGTATAAAGCCACGCCTCGCCTCCCTATCCTTCCCGTCACACTCGCGTCGCCGTCCCCGTTTCTCTCTCTCTACCCGGAGACCAGCAGCACTGCAGCAGGAGAGTGGGGAGAGAGAAAGGAGGAAAAAAATTATCCACGCTCGCACACAAATCTCGCGCACGGGTTCGGGGCCGCCGGCTCGATCCGCGGCCGAAACCCTAGGTACGGGCGGGAGAAACCCTCCCTTCCTCCTCATCCTCCTCCGCCTCGCTCAAACCGCGCCTCCCCCCATTTCGGCTTCGCTCACGCGAGCGGTGCCGCTGATACGTTGTTGTTGTTTCTGCTGCAGGTGCTGACGACGGTGGTGGGTGCTGGGGAGGTGCTGGAGGAGGAGGAGGGCTGGGAGGGATGACGTCGCCGAGGAAGGACGGGGGGTTCCTGACCCAGGACCAGCGGGAGAAGCTGCGGATCGCGGTGCAGAACGCGGAGACGCAGTCGCTCGCCTCCCCGCGCTCGCCCACGGGAGGGACCACCTCCGCGCTGCTGCAGCAGTACGAGCAGCAGATGCTGGAGCAGAAGCGCGCCACCGCCGCAGCGGCCGCCGCGGCTGCTGGTGGCGGGAGGGGCGGCGGCGGAGGAGGGGGAGGGGGAGGGGGAGGTGGGCCCAGGCACGTGCGCCGGTCGCATTCCGGGAAGACCATCAAGGTGAAGAAAGGTGAGGTGGCGCTGCCTGCTCGATCTATTCACGCCTGCTATGTTTACTACCTTGCTTGTTTGTTTAGGATAGGATAGGCTGGTTTGTGCGAATGATGTGCTGCTATTATTAATTTGCTGCCTTGTTTGCGTTGATTAGGGTGTAATGCTAATGTTGATACTAATTTGCTGCCTTGTTTGTGGCGTGTCATGATGTTTTTGCTTATGTTGATACTAATGTAGGTTCGGCAGCTCTGCTTCATATAGCTCTCCTTGTTTATTAGGGATAGGGATATGCTTTTTGTGGGGTCTCCTTGTTGCCTATAGCTCTGGATTTCTAGTGTCCTGCTAGTCTGTGTCTGTGGCTCGTGAAATTGGGCCACCATGGATGGTGGGCTCTTGTTGTGTTGAGACTGCATAGCTTGGGTTTGGAGATGATAATTAAAGCGGAAATGTAGCATCGATGCAATTTATTGTGTAGAAACATGGATGCTTTTTTAGCTGCTTATATCTATCTGCCCAACTGAAATTGTTATTTTAGGTTGGTTAAGTATAGAAGCACTTTGTTTTAAATATTCTGTGCTATATCTGCATGCTTGTTTTTTAGACAGTTAGCTTTGCGTATATGATGCCTCATGGTGTTCCATGCGCGGGTTAACTTAGTCTGAGCTGTCAATAGGGGATTAGCTGGTGGTTGAGCCACCCATAAGGGAATGATTTAGTTGGACCATGACATTTGTATATTTGGCTGTGTAGTGATTTCTGTCGAAAGGTCAGTTCATTTTAGGTACTATGTTTGTTCTGTCTTCATTCGCCAGCCTTTTAGCTATTTTTGTCGCCACCATACTCTTTTGTTGTATACCTGTGTAACCGTACAAACTGTTCTGAAGTCAAATATGGTAACGTAAAATTGACGGTGCACATTGTGCCCTTGGTTCTGATAACCAGCTTTCAGTTGATTGAACCACCGAATTGTACTGTGGGTGGGTTTGATGTGAACTATCTTCCACAAGCCAGCTGCTAATTCGAGTGACCACTTCAAGTAGCTCCTGTGGGTACCATGTAGGACGTGCTGTATGTGATTTGTTTTATGAAGTATGGCTACTTCATTTGTTTATTATTTATTAATCATCTATCATCCTGTTTTGCAAATTGTGTCCTGAACTCCTAGTTGGGGTTCAGTAGAGTATCCTTTAGCTTGAGCCTATTATTTATTAATCACCAATCATCCTGTTTTGCAAATTGTGTTCTGAACTCCTAGTTGGGGTTCAGTAGAGCATCCTTTAGCTTGAACCTATTATTTATTAATCACCTATCATCCTGTTTTGCAAATTGTGTCCTGAACTCCTAGTTGGGGTTCAGTAGAGCATCCTTTAGCTTGAACCTATTCATCCAGAATTGTTCCATTCCTTTCAGTTGGCAATTATAGCTGATGATATTTGGACTTTGTCTATGCATATGTGCACGCAACCTGCATGTTGGAAAGTGGGCTGAGCGGAAAATCCATACCTTCTCTTATAGCATGTGCTTCTATTGCCATTATTTAATTGTCGATTCTTGTTTTCACTGAACACAATATTGCATTGCTTTGCAATAGTGCTGCCAGCTATCTATGCACATCAAAACATGGTCTGCAGTGCTGTTATAGCCTTACTTTCAACCATTTCCTTTTTTGTTTAGAAACTTTGGTTAGAATGTGATCTTACCTTTTTGTCTTTCTGTCATGTGGGGCGTCCAGTACCGACACCGGCCATGTATTCAGGAGCAGACTTAGGCATGCATACATGCAGATTGACAATCAAATATTGCTAGAATAAAGGAGCTAATCAGATATTGCTAGAATAAAGGAGTTTGTTTCCTTTTTATTAGCAGGCCACGGGCCTATATAATCTATGTAATCGGCACTCTTTGGATTACGCAAGAATTACCAACCCAAATCTCTCTCTTCTTCCTAATCTCACCTCCTTCACCATTGGGCGTGGGCAACAACCCCCCGACACCATTATCGGGTCAAGGCTACGAGCTCAGAGTCGAGGACTCATTGTCTTGGGCGCCGACGCCCTTGACAACCTGGTATCACGATCCAGAATTCCTCACCCAAATACCACCACCATCGCCGCCATCGTCGTCTCCACCCTTCCTGCTGCCGCTACCACCCCACGCCGCAGACACGCCATGGGCGATAACATCGTGAATAACGCTAATAACGCCGCTTTGCAAAGCGATTTGACTTCTGGTCGCGTCCATCAGACGCTTCCAGACGACGTCTGTGGAGGCTAACGCCTAGGCTATTCGGTAGCACCGACGCTGGCGCTGCCACCGCCGGGCGGTTCGTCATCCTCCGCGACACTCTCGGGTCTGGGGAGCACCACCAAGATCGGCCGCGCGTTTCAAAAAGCTCGACTTTCCGGCGCTATGACGGCAAGTCCGACCACGATCTTCATCAACCGGTGCGAATCCTACTTCCACCAAAGAAAGGATCATGGAGGAAGAGAAAGTGGATGGCTTCCTACAACTTGGAGGAGGGCGCCCAATTGTGGTACATCTAGGTCCGAGTGTGCATCAAGGCATCCCCTCATGGCGCCGCTTCAAGGATCTTCTCCATCTCCGCTACGTACCACCGCTGCGCTCCAATCTCCTCCACGAGTTGGCCTCGTGCAAGCGCACGCAAGACTCGCCGAGGAGTATCAGAACGATTTCAAGCGCCTCCTCGTGCCGGGCGCCTCGATGAGGAACAAGGCCCGGCTCTTTCACCGGGGTCTCTCAATACTGCTTAGCCTCGGACGTCGAGGTCCACAACCTCGATCCCTCATTGCCGCCACGAGCCTCGCCCGCGCAAGTTGAGCTCATGAGCAAGATGTCTGCATGGCGGCGCAAGGCCCACCACCACGGCTGTAGCGTGATCACCGAAGGGCCTCTCACGGCGCCACACCCCGTCTGGCGCTTGCGGCGCCTAACACGGGCCCCGCCAGTTGGCCATACTGGATCATCGTCGAGGGCCGCCAGTCAAGCGCTGTCGCAGTAGAGATGGAGAGGCGCCGCCGCCTAGGCCCTCGCTTCAATCGCAGAACGAAGTTTGGGCGAGGCTACAACCCGCGTCGCCAACGCATCTTCCTCCTCGACTTGGCGCGGCCGAGGACGACACCGACTCGAGACCGACGAGGCCACTCCAAATGAGCCCCAGATCTCACTCCACGCCATATCATTGGCGCGCGACCAGCCAGACCATGCAGATCGTCTCACGATGGGCGTGCACTTCCTCCTCGCCTTGATCGATCATTCGGCCGACGACAACTTCATCGCCGAGGAGGCCGCCGCCGCCTCGCCGCCCACCATCACCCAGGGCCAACTGCGGGTCACAGTGGCTAATGGCGAAGCGCGTCAAAGGTTGCCGGCGTGTTCCGCAACGTGCGTTCTTCTCCATCAATGCGGAGGAGTTCACCGCGGATTTCACGCCCGCCATTTTCGGGTACGACGTCGTCTCCGGGACTCAGTACGGCAACGCTGGCTTCGATTCGTGGGATTCGGTGCCCTCACCATGTCCTTCTGGCGTGGCGGCCGCCGGATGCGTTGGTGCGGCACAGCGGCTCCCACAGGCTCGACGATCCAGGCCTGCATCGGCGCCGATCTCTCACCGCCATCCTCGAGGAGTTTGCCCTCGTTTTCGCCGAGTTTACGCAGATGCCTCCCAGACGCACCGCGACCATCGCATCAACCTTCGCCGGATCCGCCCGGTGGTCGTCCGCCGCATCGCTATTTCTGCCGCCAAGACAAGGATGAATTGAGCGCCAATGCGCGCGATGATGGCCCAGGCATCATTCGCCGCAGATTCCTGGCGTTTCGTCGCCCGGGTCCTCTTGGTCCGGAAGGTCGATGGTTCTGGCGATTCTGCGTGGACTATCGTGCCTCGAACGCCATCACGATCAAGGATGTGTTCCGATTCCGGTGGTCGACGAAGCATCGGACGAGCCCGCCACGCCCGCTTCTTCACCAAGCTCGACCAAGCGCCCGGCCGGTTACCACCGAGTTCGGATGCAGCGTCGCTAACGTCGCCAAGACCGCCTTCCGCGACCCACGACGGCCTCTACGAATTTCTCGTCATGCCGTTCGGCCCGCGAACGCGCACGAACGTTCCGGCGCCATGCCTGCACGACGCCCCGCGCTTTCTTTCCTACGCCGCTGCGTCCTCGCGTCTTCTTCGACGATATCCTCATCTACAATGAGTACAACGAGTCATGGGCCGATCATCTTCGCCACGCGCGCGCGCCGTCCTCCTCAAGACGATCCAAAGAAAGATCGCCTCTTCGCAGCGATCCAAGCGCGCCTTCGGGTCGAATCGATCTCCTACCTCGGCCACATCATCTCCTCATTGCGGGTGTCGCCATGGATCCCGCCAAGGTCCAAGCAATGGTCGACCGGTTGCAGCCTCGCTCGCGGCGCTGGCGGTCCGGGCTTCTCGGCTCGTGGGGGTACTACGCAAGAAGTTTGTCGGGGAGTTCTAAGACGATCGCGCCCGATGACCCTCCTCCGCAAGGAAGGGTTCTCTCCGACACCGGAAGCTTTGTGGCTTTTTTGCCGCCCTCAAGACAAAGCCGTGGACGACGGTGCTTGTTCTCGCCGCCCGACTTCAACGGCGCGCTTTGCGCCGAGTGCGACGCGTCCGATTCTGGGTTCAAGCGGTGCTCCTCCAGACCAAAGACACGTTGGCGTTCTTCAAGAAGCCGACCGTAAGCACGCCATGCGCCCTTGGTGGCATACTAACGTGAACTCATTGGCCTCGTCCTCGCCATCCGCCATTGGAGGCCATACTTGTGGGGACGCTGTTGCAGTAAGGACCCGACCATTTCGATCTCAAGTTTTCTTGGATCGGGCAGCCACCATTCCACAAAGACCATCGGGTGGGCAAGCTCCTCGGCTTCGACTTCTCCGTCGAGTACAAGGCGGGGAACACGAACACGATCGCGGACGCTTCTTTTCGCCGCGACACGGAGGAGGCCGTGGCCTCGCTATCTCGGCCCCCGCTTCGACTACATCGACCGCCCGGCAAGCTACGCCCACCGATCCGGCTCTGGTGGCGCCGGGGACTAATTGGCGGCGGGTACACGCGGCTCCTCGGTCGCTCCTCGACGACCTCGTTGCATTCAACGACCGCCTTACATTCCGCCGCAAGACGCCATCGCTTCCACGAGGTGCTCACCGCCGTCCACGATGACCGGACACGAGGGTGTTCAACAGACGCCCATCGCCCCGTCGGGACTTCCACTCGCCCAACCTTCGCAAGACAATGGTAAGATCACATCCGCGCTGCGCTTACGCCCGCCACGGTACAAGTCCGAGCACCGCACCGCTGGTCTCCTATCACGCCCGCCCCGACGGTGATGCAGGATCGATATCGGCCTCGACTTCATCGAAGGCGCTCCGCAGCGCATGGCGGCAAGTCTGTCATCCTAACGGTGGTGGACCGCTTCGTTAGTCATCGCCACTTCATCCCCTCGCGCACCCGACATGGCGGAGTCGGTGGCTCGGCATTCTTCGCAGAGATTGTACGCCTCCATGGCGCCCCCGCGGTCTATGGTCTCCGACCGAGATCCCATCTTCACGTCGGCATTCTGGCGCGAACTCATGCAGCTCACGGGCACCAAGCTCCACATGACGTCGGCGTTCCACCCGCAATCGGACGGACAGACAGAGGCCGCGAACAAGATCATCGTCATGTACCTCCGCTGCCTCACCGGTGATAGTCCTTGGCAATGGGTACGTTGGCTCCCATGGGCAAAGTTCATCTACAACACGGCGTTCCAGACGGCGCTCAAGGACATGCCCTTCAAGATCGTCTATGGCCGTGACCCGCCCACGATCCGTTCCTACGAGCCCGGTGACACCTGTGGTTGCGGTGTGGCCAAGTCCATGGCGGAACGTGATTTAGCCGCTTCGCCGACGTCCGCTACCGGCTTCAAAGAAAGCTCAAAGCGGTGTACAAGGCCTACTACGACAAGCACCATGGTGGAGGTCCACCACGCCGTCGGCGATCTGGTTCTGGCTCGCCTTCGGCAGCTGCGGCCGCAGGCGTCCCTCCAAGCTCGACCACGGGCAAACTTAAACCCCGCTTTACGGGCCGCATTGCCGCCGCCGTCATCAACGACGCCGCCATCGCTGGAGCTGCCGGATCGCGCCCGCCTTCACGACGTCTTCCACGTCGGCCTCTCGAAGAAGTTCGCTTAAGACGCGCCGACATCGCCACCGGCCCTACCACCGATCCACCACGGAGCGGTGGTCCTAGAACTCGACGCGTCACGCTGGCCGCTTTCGCTTTAACCGTGGCGTTCGTCACCGTTGCTGCGTTCACCGGAAGGCGAACCCACTTCATCAAGATCGTGGGAAGACCTCGGCAGCCATTGCCGCGCCCGCTACCCCACATTCCCGCCGAGGACGAGCTGCTCTCGTCGAGGGGGGAGAGATGTCATGGGCGCCCAAGACCGACGCCGCCACGTATTCAGGAGAGAAGACTTAGGCATGCATACATGCAGATTGACAATCAAATATTGCTAGAATAAAGGAGCTAATCAGATATTGCTAGAATAAAGGAGTTTGTTTCCTTTTTATTAGCAGGCCACGGGCCTATATAATCCATGTAATCGGCACTCTTTGGATTACGCAAGAATTACCAACCCTAATCCTCTCTCTTCTTCCTAATCTCACCTCCTTCACCATTGGGCAGCCGGGCAACAACCCCGACGCCATTATCAGTCAAGGCTACGAGCTCCATAGCCGAGGACCCGCTGTCTTGGGCGTCGACGCCCTTGACACTTTCAGTCATGGTTTCCTTAATTTGTTTTGTATTCACATGGTGTATTTGGGATATGTTTAGAAGCATGTTTGCTCCCAGGTCTACCCTGAATGCATATGGTTATCTCTTATGTGAAAGCAGGATATGTATTGACATACTTTTACTGTTATAAAATACCAGTTGTCAGGTGTGCTTTGGAGGTTCATGTTCCTTTAGCTTTATTCTTCTTATTGCAGCCCTTGCAACTTAAGAAACAATAAAAGGATCCATCTATGTGTTAGATCTAGTTTATCAGATTAGGGATGGCCAAATGTTATGCAGCCTACGTGGCCGACTATCTTTTGATTACATGTGATTGCCATGTGTGTTGTGCAAAGATATGAAATGCAAGTGTGCAATGTGTAATTTTGACTATACTATTGTGAAAACCTATGTGTCTTCTGATACTGTTGCATGCTATGGAGTATCAGTTGTTTAGTTCTTGGGAGTTTTTTTATGCATGAGATTGCTGACTTACTACCTATGGTCTAAGTGCACACATAGTTGGGCTTAGGCTCTATGTGATTACAACAGCTTAATAAATACTATTGTGAGTTATACCTAAGATTAGTATTACCATGTTTCAAACTTTTGAAGATAGAAAAATGTGAAATATATCTATGTTCTACTGTATCCTAATTGACTTGCTGAGGTTTCTATTGCAGATGGAGCTGGTGGCAAAGGGACTTGGGGCAAACTAATTGATACTGACGCAGAGGCATGCCTTGACCGAAATGATCCAAATTATGACAGTGGTGAGGTAATGGCTTTTGATGGTCTTGACCCATTTATTCTTTCACTCTGCTACAAACAATTGAGTGTCAAATGTTCAATCTCAGCAACCATACATGTACATCGATGTTGATCTCTTTTTGCGACTCAGGAACCATACGAGTTAGTTGAAGCCCCTGTTTCAACCCCACTAGAAGACTACAAGAAAGCTGTTGTCCCGTTAATTGAGGAATATTTCAGCAATGGTGATGTGAAATTAGCTGCTTCTGATCTTAAAGAATTGGGTTATGATGATTTCCACCGTTACTTTGTCAAGAAGCTTGTTTCCACAGCAATGGACAGGCATGACAAGGAGAAAGAGATGGCATCAGTGCTTCTATCATATCTTTATGGCAACGTGGTCAGTTCAACTCAAATCAGACTGGGCTTTGTGCTGCTATTAGAGGCTGTTGATGACCTGGCTGTTGACATACCTGATGTGGTTGATGTGCTCGCGCTTTTCATTGCACGTGCAGTTGTTGATGACATTCTGCCACCTGCTTTCCTTAGCAAGGCAAAAGTGAGTCTCTCAGGATCTTCAAAGGGTATGCAGGTTGTACAAATTGCAGAGAAAAGCTATCTTTCAGCACCCCACCACGCAGAGTTACTTGAGCGACGATGGGGTGGTTCAACTCGCATCACGGTAGAAGAGGTGAAGAAGAGGATTGCTGATCTTCTAAAGGAATACATTAGAAATGGTGATACAGCTGAGGCTTGTAGGTGCATTAGAGAGCTGGCAGTGCCCTTTTTTCATCATGAGGTGGTGAAGCGAGCTCTTACTCTTGGAATGGAGAGTCCAGCTGCTGAAGCTCTTATTGTCAAACTTCTGAAGGAAGCATCTGAAGAATGTTTAATAAGCTCTAGTCAGATGATGAAAGGATTCTATCGGGTTGCTGAGAGTCTTGATGATCTCATTCTTGATATACCATCTGCAAAGTCTGAATTTCAGCTGTTGGTATCAAAAGCCATTTCTGAGGGATGGCTAGATTCTTCGTATGTGAAGTCAGGTGTCAACGGAAGCGTTGAAGATGATGAACATGAGAAGCTGGCAAGGTACAAGAGGGAGGCTGTTTCTATAATACACGAATACTTTCTCTCTGATGATACAACAGAGGTTATCCGTAGTGTCAAAGAGCTTGGTTATCCAGAATATAACCCAATCTTCATCAAGAAGCTCATAACAATTGCTATGGACCGCAAGAACAGGGAGAAAGAGATGGCATCAGTTCTTCTATCCTCATTAAGCATGGAGCTGTTCTCGTCTGAAGACATCGCCAAGGGATTCATAATGCTCCTTGAATCTGCAGAAGACACCGCACTGGATATATTGGATGCCTCAGATGCGCTGGGACTGTTCCTAGCCAGGGCTGTGATTGATGATGTTCTTGCACCTCTAAACTTGGATGAGATTAGCAGCAAGCTTCCACCAAACTGCAGCGGGCTGAAACATTGAACATGGCACGCTCCCCTTGCATCAGCCCGTCATGCTGGTGAGAGGCTTCTGAGGTGCTGGGGTGGTGGAACCGGATGGGCTGTGGAGGATGCCAAGGACAAGATAACAAAGCTCCTGGAGGAGTACGAAAGTGGAGGTGATTTAGGGGAAGCATGCAACTGCATCCGTGAGCTGGGTATGTCTTTCTTCAACCATGAAGTTGTCAAGAAGGCACTCGTGATGGCAATGGAGAAGAAGAATGAGAGGACCCTAAGCCTGCTGCAGGAGTGCTTTGGTGAAGGGATCATAACCATCAACCAGATGACCAAGGGGTTCTCAAGGGTCAGGGATGGGCTCGATGACCTGGCTCTCGACATTCCTGATGCCAGGGAGAAGTTCCTTTCCTATGTGGAGCACGCGAAGAAGAGTGGATGGCTCCTGCCTGGGTTCGGTGTTGCATCTTGGCTTGAACAGCTGGGCAGAGAAGCACGAAGCTGAAGCAGAAGGCAGGCGAGGCCGTAATGTGGCTCAGCAAACCCAGTTTGGCTGTGTTTTCGTTGTTTGTCGTTGCCCTTATGCTGTAGGTAGCGGAGCGAGCCCCTCCTGGTTGGTGTGGTGGTGGCTTGTGTATCTAGATCTCGCATCTGATGACATGCTCATGCTGTTCTTGTTTCATTTCATTTTAACTCCCCATAGACCCTTTTTACATCAAGCGAAAACAGAGGAGAAAAAAAGACCATGTTGTAAGAGTTCTGCCTGCCATGTTCCGCCTGCATTATGGCTGCTTCTTTCGTATTTAGCTGCAATTGTGCGTTCCTGCCCTTCAACTCTAATAATCTGCAGGGGAGGACAATGTCGCCAGTGGGATGAAGCGTCGCCTCCGGTCTCCTAAGATTTTGTGCCGTCTCATAGGCCGTAGGGGCTTTCCTATGCCATTGGATGGTTGGATTGTGATTGCTACTCTTATTCTTGTGGAAATGTTGTGGGCTGGTGAATGCCTTGATTGCGAGTATGCGCCGCCGGCCGCTCAGTCTGGCACTGTATCTTCCTCTTCTTCTTTGATAAAGCACTGTATCTTCTTAGATGTTTTATGATGCGACGAATGCTCATGGACTTAGAATTCAGAGACGATATCACGAGCTTTCAAAACTCAAGTCAGAGACGATATCAGGAGCTTTTTAAACTCCATTCTGGTGTGGTTTTAAATTTCATGTTCCAGCCTAGAATTTTGAAGGATTTTAGGAGAATTTTTAATTATGCTTGTTAAAAATGAATCTGACTCTTCCAGAATGCCCGTGCTCCAAACGGCGCAACAAGCAGGGTTATTAGAGCATAAAAACATATTCCAACAACGCCTTATTCTAGCTTCGAATTTATCGTGCACCTAATCCGTAAACTCCCAATCTACCACGCTTGAATTATCCTAACTCCTAATTTATTGCGCTTGACTCTCAATCTCCTCGTGCTGTGCGGATGATACATATTCCATCGGTGGTGGTGGTGGCCTTGGCGCTGTTTTCTTTTTTTCCTGTGCACTCCCTTTGTGCTACGTGGATGATAATATTCCATGGTGGCGGCCTTGACGCTGTTGTCATTTTTCTTCGCACTCCCCTTTATCACCGACTGCTTGCCACTGTCGCTACCTGGAGGGTTCGTTAGAATTGGATATCCAACCACTATTTTCAGATATGAGGAGTAGGCAACGGAGATTCCATTTGGGAGTTTATGGTGTGTGATTGAGTTATGATGATGGAGATGTTCAGCCATGGCTTGGCCACCGCCGTCACCGCGTAGGAGGTTCGCCAAAACTGCAGTCACTATGTTTAGATCTAAGAATACTTGGATGTAGAGCAGGTAATGAAAATTCGGTTTCGAAGGTTTTCGGTGTGAGCTAGGGTGTTGGGGATGGCTGGCCAAGGCGGTAAGTTGTGGCAAGTCGGCATGTACGACAACGACGACGTGTCTGTTTTTCAGGAAAAAAAGAACTTTTGGAGTGTGTTTTTTCATACCTAATAGTTTTTTGGAAAGGTTCTCAAACCAAGTATTTAGGACTCATTTTTTAAGATATTGTCGGAGATGCTCTTATCAGGCAACGAATGATGAATTATTCATTTCATCGAGATGATGAATTAATCCGTGCATCTTGCTCCCTTGATTTGGATGATGATTTCATGAAAAGGATAGGCCCAATGCTGACGGCTCCCACATGAGTGGGGTCTAGGAAAAAGAATAATCGAGGCAAGCCTTATCTCTGCATTGTGCATAGAGCCTACGTCAAACCCAGGACCTTTGGCTCAGTGGGAAGGCTTCTCACCACTGCGCTAAGCCTGTCCTTCATAATGATTTCATAAAGGAGTATAAAATATTATAAAACAAAGGGAGCAAACCACACTCCACCTGCTTCGTCTCTCACCCCACCCCGCTGAAAGGTCCTTGTTTGGTTTTAATAATTAAGTGACAACCTTAGGTGGACTAATATGTGTTTGAGTGATACACATGTGATTAGTCCACAAGTACATATGTGTGAGCAACATATGCCATGACGGTGAAGATGGCTCGGAGTTGTTGCAAAGCTTACACATGTGATGATGAATGGGCTCATTGCACATGAGACATGACATTGAGTTATGTGATCAAGGTGGAGAAGATCAAGACATGACTTGGCTCGACGGACCGGTTACAAGTGTGAAGGGCAAGTTGAGTGATGACTTGGCGCCGATGGACCGAAGCAACGGTGAAGAGCAAGTGAAGTCAAGATCGATGAACCAATATGGTCACGTGATGATATGGAGTGGATCATATCATTGTCGATCATGTTGGTGCATGTGTTTCATCGACATTGGAGGAGATGGAAAGGAATGTGCAAGGCAAATGTATAACCTAGGACATTTTATTTCACCGGTCATAGGTGTGTAGAGAAGTTGATGACCAGGTTTAGGACAGATGGCCGTACTATCAAGAGGGGCAAACTTGTTTGCATATCGGTCATATAGTGCCACTCGAGTGATCTAACTTTGCATCGTTGCTAGGATCGAGTGGCGTGGTAAGTTGAGTGGCTAACTCCTTAAAAATGATTGTGAAAATGCTAACACACATACACATGGTGGTGTTGGCATATTTGCAAAGGAGAAGTTGGAGTTGAAGCGGATCAACTCGGTGAAGAAATGGAGGTGAAAAGTGGTCCCTGGAGGTGACCGGACGCAGGCCTCGAGAGGACCTGCGCGTCCGGTGAATTTTACCCGTGGCGCGCTGGCTGTCCAAAGGAAACGAGTTGGGACCAGACGCTGGCCCTGGTTTCACCGGCGCGTCCGGTCACCTTTTGAAGGACGGCGTGTTGGCGCGAACGGACGCGTAGGGGCTAAGTCCGGTCGACCGTGACGTATGGTGATGTGGCGAGGGGCTGAAGGAGATCTTGGCGCGCAGTGAGGATCGGACGCCGCCGTGCGTCCGGTCGCGGTTCATCTGACGCGTTAGGTCATGGAATCGAGGTTCTAGGAGCTCTCTATTCGTGACCGGACTCTGGGGCTCGAGCGTCAGGTCATGCCAGTGGTGCGTCCGGTCGTCTTGTGACCGTTGGCGCGTGAAGTTACTGTTGAGACCGGGCGGCTCCGGTTAAACGTAGAGCGACACATGGACGGTGTAGCGCAACCGGATGCTGGGCCGGCAAATCCGGTCATTGCGACCGGCATATTCGGTCAGCCCAAAAAACGCCCAGTGAAGGGGCAACGGCTAGTTTAGCCCGTGAGGCTATAAATAGAAGTGTTGGCTGGTTGCTGAGCACCCTTGAGCCTTGGTGGCTTGTGTAGGTGTGCTTTGGAGCCCTCTAACTCACTTGTGCTTGACAGTGATCATCCAATCGAGTGAGTGAGCGATTCTAGTGCGATTGCATCGTGAGGTTGCATCGAGTGGCATTAGGTGTTTGAGTTGCAAGCCGGTGGTGCTTGTTACTCTTGGAAGTTGCCACCTCCTAGACGGCTTGGTGGCTTGTAACTCCGTTGAAGCACGCGAGAAAATTGTGCGGTGCTCTGGAGGAGGATTTGTGAGGGAGATTGTGCTCACGCCACGGGGATCGCGAAGAGCAACTCTAGGTGAGCGTGTCATTGAGCTACCCTCACTTTTGGGGTAGGTTGTTGCGGTGCCCGACGTGTGGGCTTGGCGGGTGATGCCAATTAGCCGCTGAACCACCAAGTGAGCGATCGACACAACAGGGACGTAGCTTGGTGGCAACCAAGTGAACCTCGGGAGAAAATCACCGTGTCAACATTGTCTTCATCATCTTCTCGGTGGTTTGCAATTCGTGCAACACAAGCTTGTATTTACACTTCATACATTGTGCTTGTGTAGTTGCTCTTATGACTAGTTTAGCTTTAGTAGCTTGCTAGTTGCCTTTTTGCTTGTGAAGCATAGAAGTAGCTCTCTTGCGTGACTAATTTGGTTTTAGTAACCTTGTTAGCCATATTGCTTAGTTTGTGTAGCTAAGTATTTTGTGCTCTATAATTTGGCTTGTGTAGCCTTGTTATTGAGCATTGCTAGTGAGCTTAGGTGGCTTTGTGCTTTTGCATCACTAGTGTAAGAGCTCCCCTGGTTGTATGAAGTACTAGTGCATATGTTTGTGTGACCTTGCTCTAGAATTGATTAGGTGAGCTCTAGCTAGCCTGGCACCTTTGTTGCATCTTTAGGATCTTTATAAGGTGCTTGTGAACTCAGATAGAAGGGTGTAGTCTTGGCTAGACCGATAGTTTTAATTCCGCATTTGTTTCGGTTAGCCGGTGCGATTAAGTTTTAGAAAGGACTATTCACCCCTCTCTAGTCCGCCATCTCGACGCTACACGTGGTATCAGAGCTTGGTCTCTCATTTGTGGTCTTCACCGACCCGAGGGGATGTCGTCTAGTGGGCTAGATGATTGTCACACACATATTTTTGATGGCACACACTTTGCACGGTGAAAACACCATATGATTGATCATATTCGTGCAAAGGGACCTAAATTTTGGTGGGTCGTCACAAGTGGTCTCACCCATGTCTTGGACATAAAAATCTAACCAAAGCTCAAAAGGTTCTCTTTGAACTTGATGTCGATGCCTATTTATATCTAATGGATGCTTTGAGCTTTGAGTTGTTTTACAAGGTGAACCACAAAGGAACCGCTCATGAATTGTGGGAATCAATCAAGCACACCTTCGGTGACTCCTCCACATGGGATGATGGCAAATTCAAGAAGGAAGATGGGTCCAAGGATGAGGTTGCGCATGGGTGTGTTGAGCATGACCACAATTTGGTGATTGTGGAAGATTGCTCCACCTCATGGTCAAGTGATGATGATGATCGATCCACTACAAGTTCACTTGATAAGATTGATGATGCCACAAGTATTGCAAATGATGATGTTACCTCATGCACACTTGATGGTTATGATGATGGATCATGCCCGGATGACATTGCTACTACAAGCTCTCCTACATACCACATTGCTTCATGTCACAAGGTGACACCAAGGTATCTAATGCTAATGTGGTTGATCATGTTGATTCATATGATGAGCTTGTGAGTAGACTTGCTAGCATGACTATGTCTTCAGAAAATGAGAAAGCTAAAACAATGAAATTGGAAAATGAAAACTCATTTCTAAAGAACTCATGTGAAGAACATAAGCACTTACTTGATGTTCTTAAATCTTCACATGGTGAGCTAAAATTGACTCATGAGAAGCTTCTTGTGTCTCATGAAGAATTATTAGAACAACTTGCTTCTCTCATTAAAGTTTTTTCAAAGAAACTTAAAAAGAATGAGAGCCCATCACATGAGTCAAGTGATCAATTGCAACATGTGACTAACTCTTGTGATGTAGAGAAGAAGCTTGTATTCACCTCTTGTGACGATTTATTAGAAATGACATGCTCTTCACATATAGATGCTTGTTCTACTTTCTTGTCTTGTGAGACTAACCTTTTGAAGGAGAACAGTGAGCTCAAGAATGAAGTGAAGAAATTAAGCAACAAGTTAGAGAGGTGCGCTCAAGAATGAAGTGAAGAAATTGAGCAACAAGATAGAGAGGTGCTACAACACCAAAATCACCTTCGAGCATATGTTGAACAACAAAAGAAGCTAAGGTGATATGAGTGGCATTGGCTTCAACAAGAGCATGACCAAGGGGGAAAGAAAAAAAGAAAGAAAGATGAAGAAGAAAGAACAAAGGAGGCTATCTCATTTCATGTGCTTCAAATGCCATGAAGTAGGACATCTTGCAAATGGTTGCCCCAATGAAGAGAAGCTTAAGTTGAAGAAAGAAGAAAAGAGGCTAAAGCATGTCAAGTGCTTCAAGTGCCGCACTTGGGGACATCTCACCTCAATGTGCCCAACCAAGCAATTGGTGAAGCAACAAGAAGAGCCTCAACCAAAGCCACAAGTTGAGCTAGAAGAGAAGCCCCAAGTTCAAATCAAGATCAACCATGAAGATGGTGGTGACTTGATGATGAAGAAGAAAACAAGAAGGGGTGGAAGAGCAAGGCATCCAATGCTTATTCAAGATGCCAAGATGATAAGCAAGAATCAAGATGAGAAGAAGGTGTATGCTCACATCAAGTGTGAAGATATGGGACACTTTACCTCGAAGTGTCCTACTAAGCTTGAGAAAAGGCTCAAGCAACTCATGAGGGGCAAGGTAATGAGAAGCAATACAAGAGCAAGGAAGAGAAGACTCTAACCAAGAGAAATTGCTAGTCATGCCGGAAAAGAGGACATATGGCTAATTCATGTCCCCTAGGTAATAATTCTAAGCCTATTTCAATTGATGATAATATTATGCTTAGAAAGGATGGTGATGGTACCTTCATGGTTGCTATTGAAAAATATCCCGCTACCCATACTAAGACATTGCCTAAGTATGTTGCACTTAACTTGAGAGGACCCAAACTAGTTTGGGTACCATCAAAAAGTGGATGAATGTTTGTACATACCATCGGTATTGGAGGCTTGATTCAAGTGGTATTCATCTTGTAGATCATGTGATTGAGCCAAGTATTAAAGAGTAATGATTATCATCCCAATGCCATGATAAGTTAGTGAAGTCCAAATGTGCTACATCATACAAGTGCTATAAATCTAGTTGTGGTGATTTATTGGCTATAATTGCTGGCTTGCAATTATTTGAGTTGAAGCTTGTAAATTGGATGATCATGAACTACCAAGGTATATCTCTTGTTGATCATTTTATTTGGGTGCATATGAGTTAATTGAATTGGATAAATATGCAATGTTGCTTGCTATGAGATGTTTGAATGGATTTATTGATTAAGTAATCAAGTTTGGATTGATTTGAGTTGGATAAATTCATGAGATGACTTTAGTAAGTGTATTGATTTGATATATGTCTTGTAAAAGTATTCAAACAAGTTAATTTAAAGTTTGGTTCAATTTGATGAAGAATAGCCCAATAGTTGAAATCTGTCCTATATTTGAAAATCTGAGTGAGCTGTGATCTTAGCCATGTTTGAGTGATCAAAACTTATTGGATTGGCATGAACATTGGTGTACATGCTCTAGACTTATGGTATGATATTGTATAGAAATTTTATGAGAATTGGATAAGAGATGCTAAGGTTTTGGAGTAGATCTTGTCAGCTATAGTGCAGCAATTTTCAGCATGTAGCAATGATGGAATAATTAAAATTTGGTAGCAATCTAAATGTCAAATTAAGCTCAAATTTTTACAGCTGCTATATTACTTAGTAAACCACGTCTCCACCAAATTTCGTGGTATTTGGATTTATACATTGGGATATATTGATATTTCTTTGAAGGGTACAGAATCTGCTAGAAAAGTGACGTCTATTGGATTGATCAAGTGTCATTTTGATTGAAAGGTCCTCAAGTTGGAAATATGTTTATAAGTGATTGAGGCACCTAAGTTTGGTTATGAGATGATCTACAAGCATGACAAGCAAAGAGTACAAGACCATTTGATTGTGAAGTGTATTTGACACACATTTGGTACTCAAATTGAAGATCAAGACCAAGTTCAAGATGAAGATAAAGTTTAAGTTCTAGAGATTATTGGAGATCATTTGGTAGAAAGAAAATGACTTAAACGAGTAGAAATAAAAGTACTTAAAGAAGGATTCAAGGTTACTCATCGAATTAAGTCCATCACTTGGATCAATTAATCAAGTCATTTCAAGTGAGTATCAAGGATGGTTCTTTGGAGAGAGGTCACTTCTCCCTAGTGTAGGAGCTTGCCGCCTATGTGTAGGTAAACCAAATATGGTACTTGGAAGGCTAATATGGAAGTGGTGATCCAAGAAATATCTAAGATGCTTAGTTGAAGCAATTAAAATGGTTGATCAAGAAAAGCAAGCAACACCCAAAAGAGAGCTAGTCATGGCACTTCAAGTGGTATTCTAAGTAGTTCTCTCAAGCAAGCATTGATAGATGATGAAGCAAGCCAACCACAACAAGATAGTGCACTTGATCCTAAGTGGTTCTCAATTCGTATGTGTTTATACCAAAATTTGAGAGAAGAACGCAGGAATTCGAAAGCTTCCAAGATTGTGCCAATCAAGGAATCGATTGCTTAAGAATCGATATCAGCTGATTCAGATACGACTCTAGAATCAGATATCTTTGGATGACGTCAGCAAATAACAATAATGAGCTACGGTTGGCACCAGGAAACTATATATCGGACTCTACAAAAAGGGAAAGATTAGGGTCCAAGTTATCTTAAATTAGGAATGTTTTCTTCTATGCCGAAGATTGTAATGAGTCGTGCTCGAGTAGGATTCATGTTTAGGCTCCGGGTATAAATATTGGACCCCGGCTATTGTAAAGGACACACAATCAATCAAATACAAGTTCCTTACTTTTTTTTGGCTCCGGCCACCCCTTAGGAGGAGTAGAGTAGATCTCGGCAAGTTCTTTAGCGAGCAGGGCTGCATCGGTCCGGCCGACCTCTGGCTTGTCTGTAAGTACCATCATGGCTTATACTTGTTCGTACGGCTGCATCGATCCGGTCGACCTCCACTGCGACTCTGGTATAAGCTAGTTATCGACTCTTGTTTAGTTCAAGTACGGCTGCATCGATCCGGTCGACCTCCACTGCTTGAACTAGATTAAGGTCAAGTTATTGGCTCTATCTAAGGGTGGCGTCCTTCGGATAGATTCATCAAGTTATCGATATTGCTTATTGCTTTCATTATTTATTTAATTACAACAATATCACTTCGCCCGATTGGGATTTATCTAGATCGACCTTATATCTTGTTTAACCCATCATTTGTTAATCTAAACTGATCTAATCTGTATCTTGAACGATGAGTTATGTTTTATCGGCTGTTTTATGTCAATCTTGATCGTGCATAGTGTGCAGTTAAGGCATGTCTGGTCTCGAATAGATCTATTAACTAACGAAAACCGTTCCATGGCCTGTTATCACAACCTGTGTGATTCTGCCTCACACCCCACTGTTAGCACCGTAGAGTGGGGATCGTTATTTGGTAGATCTGTTTCTGATAGGGCATGACCTTAACTGTGCGCTATGCCTGAATCGGCTGTTTTAGCCGATATCGAGTGCTTTCACATATGCAGTTCGTGTCACGAGACCATTGAAGTAAAGATAGGTTGAAAGATGCGTTAGCCCCATGATCTTATTATTGTATTACGGCCTGCATTATCCTGCCTCATGCCCCACTGATATTAGTAGTAAGTTAGGGTCGTCGAATTTATCGTTGTTTCTATGGCCTGCATGATTCTGCCTCATGCCCCACTGGTCATAACGATATATGAGATCTAATATGTTCATTAGATTTATCTTTATTAAATGGTTAAATGATGATGAACTGCTTCTTTTATATAAAAAGGGATTCGGTTACTTGCAGACATTGGCTTAGCATAAACTGATTATTGTTAACATCTTATTGCCATTGACTAATATTTGTCTGAATAACGATATTCATCATGAGTGATAACCGATTTTCCTTCCACAACCCTATGACCTTTAACTGATTTATTCTTATGAGCATGCTGAAATCGACTATCTAGTCAATCTCCTTCCACATCGGCTCTCAGAGCCACACATTCGGGACTATCTGGCAACACTAGCATGTTTTGCCTTAAATTACTGATTAGCTTTCTCTCCTTGTCAATTGCAGGGTCAAATTGACTAGCACGTCTCAGGAGGAGTACGCAGGATCGACCACCCTTGCATTGAAGCCAGGCGGATCTACAGCTCCATCGAGCAAACCCTTCCGGCTTGCTCGTGTGCCCTCGACATGGGATGAAATTTCATGCCGACACATGTTCTGGCACGCCTAGTGGGACCCCACAATCGTCATGGTGGTTTACAACAACAACGACATCCTTATGGTGCATTACGAAGACCTACCTGATGGAGATAAAGATGTCATCGGCAACGCTATAGAAGAATTTTAGAACTAGTGTTTGTTGTCCTACACCAAAACACGTGACAATACAATTATTCAGAAATATCAACTACCAAGAGTTCTATTGCACGAGCAGACAGATGCAGATGAAACTGAAGACATGCATTTCTTCATGGAAGCTGTAGACAAATCTATTCGTGATGCCATTTCAAGCCATAATAAAGCTTTCTTGGACACATTCCACAACGCCATGAAAGAGGGTTTCATGGGTTTCCAGTTGGTCAGGTTGGGCCGACTTATTACAACATTCCACATTCATCAACCCAAGGGACTAATCAAGTCGGTACTAGCCATCAAGAAGCAACACCAGCTGGTAATGATGATGTCCAAGCAGTTCAGAGTTCATCTGAACAAGCTCAAGGTACTACTATGAATCAGATATAGTATAATCCTGGATTGTTAGTGCAGCAAGTGCAACCGCCGGCGGGGCAAGGTCAGAACCAGATGATTAATTTTGGTACATCAGGCCACATACCATCATTGGCTCAAAAAATAGCACCATCAATTCAAAGGATCCGTAGAGATATAGATCCTCACGTCTATAACCAGAGACTCCAAGCAACAAACCAGCAAAGGACCTAACAGATAGAGATTCCACAGGGGTATCATTATGGCACAGGTTATAACACCCTTCATATGATTCCAAATCTAGGGTATCAAGGCACATGGGATTTCAATCCACAGATGGGTCAGCAAGTGCAGAGAAATCCAAATTCACATGCTGACGAGTTGTTGCTAAAGGTGACCGAGATGATGAAGAATCAGTTCGGTTTGAAGCCAAATGGGCTGACCTTTTCGTACAAACGCCCATATCCAGAATGGTATGATTTGGTCGCTCTTCCTGCAAATTATAGGCTTCTAGAGTTTGCCAAGTTTACTGGTCAAGATAGCACAAGCACAATAGAACATGTCAGTCGGTATCTTACACAATTGGGCAAGGCATCAGTTGAGGAGGCCCATCGAGTTTGTTTCTTCTCCCTATCACTGTCAGGGCTAGCCTTCACTTGGTTTTCATCACTGCTAGTCAACTCCATTGCCAATTGGGTTGACCAGGAAAAGAAATTTCAAACATATTTTTCTACTGGGACTGGAGAAAAGAAGATTACCGATTTGACAACTATAAGGCAGAAAACTAATGAATCAGGCACTGAGTTTCTTTAGAGGTTTCGAGAGACTAGGAATTTGTGCTTCTCATTAAACTTGGCCGATGATCAGCTAGCTACTTTGGCTGTTCAAGGAATGTTGCCAACATGGAAAGAAAAACTGCTGGGACAAGAATTTGACAACTTGGGTCAATTGGCTCAACGAGTGGCGGCGCTTAATAGCCAATTCCAGAGTATGCGCAGAGATACCCGATTCCAGAAGAGTACCACAGTGGCCGAAACTTATAATCCATACTCAGTCGATGACGGCTATGAAGATGAAGAGGAAGAGGTTGCTGTGACTAAATGGAATTGGGCCAAAAAGACAGTAATGGTACCAAATCCTTGGGGAAGAGGAGTCGAGGAGAGCTATGACTTTGACGTCACAAAATGAGACAAGCTCTTTGATTTCTTGCTTGAGAAGGGACAGATCAAGTTGCCCGATAATCATGTTATGTTGCCCCTTGATCAGTTGAAGAATAAGAACTTCTGTAAGTTCCATAACGCTACTTCTCATTCCACTAATGAATGCAGAATTTTCCGACAGCATATACAGAGGGCTATTCAGCAAGGAAGACTCAAATTTGATACACCTCAGAAAATGAAAGTTGATGATAATCCTTTCCAAGGAGATCAAAACATGGTCGATGCTAGACTGCTCAGAGGAAAGACTAAGGTCCTAACATCAACCAAATCAAGAGAAGCTGGAATAGTTGATCCCGAGAGGCAAATATCGGCCGACGAATACAGGGAAATTAAAATACATCGCGACAAGCAAAAGAGCCGATATGAGCAGGGAGAAACATCAAAAGATGGGGCGACAAAGCCACGAGTTACATCTCAAATTCTATTGAATAAATGGCAGTGGCAGAAGGAAAAGGATTATCAGCGTTGGTTAGAAAAGCAAGAATACCAGCATCAACAGAAAAAGAGAGGTATGAAAAAAGCAAGCTGAATCACATTGGAATTGTCCTTTCTTCAGACATTGCTGGAACAAAGGTTTGAAGTTGCCTACCAGGAATGACTGTCCAGAGTGCAGCGATCAATATTGGGAATTTAGGTAATATCAAGCCAACCGTCGGTCTATCCATGCTCAAGATGCGTATCATCATAATAGCATGGATTAGCGCTTAAAAAATAGAAATGTTCATAATCGGCTTGGAAAAAGAGTTGTTGATCAAGACTGGGCTGATTATGAAGAAGAAAATAATGAGAGAAAATATGTTTGGCAGGAAGGCCAATGGTGTCCAGGAGGTTTGACAAGAAGCCAAAAGAGAAGGGTGCAACGCCTAAGGAATAGAGAGTTAGAACAGGCTCAAGCATCCGGTAAACCTCAAGTATGGCGTACTAAGCAAACAGCCGATAGAAAGCAACCATCGGCTAATATTCAAATGGCTTTTCTGTTGCCATCAGAATTCAGAGCTCCGGCAGATCAAGAAGTTTATTCGGATTTCAATGAATCAGAGTATGAAGAGACAGTCGCCAAGCTGACGATTATACAGCAGGCTATATTTGATAAACCAGTCAAGCATCGGCACTTAAAGGCTTTATATGTAAAATGTTTGGTTGATGGGAAGCCGATGAACAAGATGTTGGTAGACGGAGGTGCTTTTGTCAATCTCATGCCTTACACCACTTTTCACAAACTTGGCAAGGGACCAGGAGATCTGATCGAGACTGACATGATGCTTAAGGACTTTGGGGGTAATGCGTCCAAGACCCGGGGGGCAATAAACGTCGAACTAACAATTAGGAGTAAGACTCTGCTCACCACATCCTTCGTCATCGATGGAAAAGGGTCGTACAGTTTGCTCCTTGGTCATGATTGGATTCATATGAACTGTTGTGTACCATCGACCATGCATCAGTGTTTGATTCAATGGCATGGAGATGATGTCGAACTGGTTCGTGCTGATGAGTCTATGAGCATCGCAACAGCCGATCTAGTCTTTTGGGAACTAGGAGACTTCGAATGCTTTTCTAGCAAGATATGGGAAGGAGGCTTCATTAAAATCAGTAATGAAAGCCAACAGCCGATGCAAGCAATCGGCTCTGAGAGTTTGTTTTAGTAAATAGTCACGGCTCCACGTCAGCCATTGGATTAAGGAAGAATAAGCATTGGTCCTAGAGATGAGCTTAGGCCGACGTATGTGAACGCTAAGTTGAGTCATAAGTGCAATTCAGAGTTGATACATCTTTTAAAGGAAGTTCTGTTTCGCTTAATGAGATGCTTGGCCTAGATTGATCGATAGTTTGACCTTTGGTATGAAAAGTTCTAGTGCAATCTATCAATAGTGATCGACGAAAAATATTTAAAGGGATGTTATCCTAGCATTTGATCAATACTTGATAGCCGATTCATTTAGTCATCGGCTCTAATAGCCGGTACCGGAAGGTATCACCTCTAGTTCAAAAAATAAAGATCTTCGAATATATAAAAGCCGATACGATATGTATCGCCTCCAGAGCAAAAACAAAAACAAAGACATTCATGACACATATAGGGGCATTGCACTGAGATACATTCATAAAAGAACAGAAGGTTTCATTCATTAGTTTGCCCTAAGTATAGACTAATCAAAGACCTTGTTCACCACATCCTGAGCAGATGTGATGTCCACAATGGCCTCCGCTGCTATGACGAATTCTTCCATTAGGTCCTCATGCTCCTCGGGGCCGTCGCCCATCGAGAAGCCAGTCTCCATGGCATGGAGCTCGTACCCTATCTGGACTTGCGCCGCGGTTAGCGCCACCGACGTGCCATGATGAACACCGTGGAGGGCGATCTCCTGAACGTGGGCTGGGATGTCTTGGAGGCGAGCGTTGATGAGGGAACCCCGAGCATTGACGGCGTCCACGGCCGCGTTCGCCGCCAGTTGGAGAGACTCGAACTGCACCGTCAGGGCTGGCAATCACAGGAACAGAAAGAACTATCAAGATAAAGATAGTGGAAATAAGAATAGAAGCGTTCATGGGACTCATCTTACCCGCCACCATGGCATCAGATTTGGCCAGCCGCGCTCGAACAGCACTGGCCTCCTCCTCAGACGCATGAAGGGTCGCTTGGAAGACCCCGAGATGGATCTCAAGCTGGCCATTTTTCCGTGTCGCCTCGAAATAGCGATCCTAGGCCGCCCTCCACTCTCGAAAGAAGCGCCGGGCATCGTCGCCGTTGTAAGAGTCGGAGGAATCCAACGACGAGGCCGACGCGGAAGATGTAGCGTCAGAGGGCTCACCGGCCCTAGGAAGAGGACAGAGACTATCATTCAAAACGAATCTATAGACAAATCAGAACAGTTCATCGTCACAAGCAGAAGATGTCGATCTCACCTTATGCGTTGGAGGCGCTGATTCACCGGCATGTTCTCCTCCGGAACCTCCTCCGCCGCGCGCTTGCTGCGGTTCTCCTCGCTGGCCATGGAGTCGATCGGATCTATAGGAAGGGAGGGAGGCCACTATAGAGTTCTACGAGGGCAGAGAAAAGCAAAGGAACAGGAGCGGTTGCGAGTGTGGATGTGTTCGAGGTCGGAGCCCTCGACTGGTATTTGATGCCACGGAACGAAGAGGTGGATGCCTCGGGACGTGCAAAAGGCAACCACAATTAATAAGAGGTGAAGCGCCACCTCACTAATACCGAAGAGAATACGGCGCCGGGTGACTAAGGACAGAAGATCGAAGGACTCTCTTAATAAAGGCCGTGTTTTCAGACCTAAATGGGATTAAGATCGGGAGTCTGGAATCGGCTATTTTCAAAATCGGCTCTTTAGCCGGAATAAAGAAAAACACAGTGAGACAACGGAAAGTGTGGTTGTCATTGGTTCTACACAGGACATATGTCAATACACGAATTACAAGTCTAGAACATCCTAGATCGCTTTCAACACTTCTAGCCGAATAACATCAGCTTCTGCGATTTGTTGTTTATCTTCTTCGGTCGATCCAGGAATGCTCTCAAGGCTACTTCAGATGGGCTCTGCCTTCTCTGACTTTGGTCAGTAGTTCCTATTTCTTTTGTTGAATGACATCAGGTATTTGAGCCAGGGTGGACTTATGACGATCAATGGCAGCCTTCATGTTTTCTAGCTCCTTCTCAAGTTCTACACGCCTGGCTTCCAGTTGAGACAATTCTAGGTCAATACTGAGGGATGAGTTCTTCAAGTGATCAATCGAATGTGACAATTCTTTAGCCTCTTGCCTGTTAGAGTTTCCCTTGGCCAATAAAGTTTCATGATCAAATAGATTCCTCTGAGCCTGTTTCACCTTCAGGACCTAATCTTCAAAGATAGAAAAAGGAGACAAGACTCTGGAGAGAGCTGGGGATGGATTACCCTTGATGGTCAAGAAGACTATGCATTGGATCAGTGTCTTGTACCAAATCGGCTATATTTTTCTCAAATATTGGCAGAACATCTCTTAGCTGATTTTTGGTCTCTTCTGGCAAGGTTTCCTTGGAGGAAGTGACTGATGAACTGATTTCATCTTCATCAAAATACTCCTCAAGATTGAAAGAGTAACTCAGGGCTGGAAGATTGAGTGCCTGTTGTTTACACCAGAATTTGGAAGAAGGATTTCAAAGGCTCGAGAGCTCCCAGGGTCATGTCAGCAAGGAATTGATTGCGTAAACAACTGATTCGAATACGGCACTAGAATCGGCTTTCTTCAGATGGCGTTAGTAGACAACGACAGAGGCTATAATTGGCGCTGAGACGAAACATGCTAGACTCTACAAAAAGGGAAAGATTAGAGTCCAAGTTATCTTAAATTAGGAATGTTTTCGTTTTTTATGCTAAAGATTGTAACAAATCATGCTCGAGTAGGATTCATGTCTAGACTCCGGGTATAAATATCAAACCCCGGCTATTGTAAAAAACAACCAATCAATCAAATACAAGTTAATTACTTTTTCGGCTCTGGCCACCCCTTAGGAGTAGGAGTAGAGTAGATCTCGGCGAGTTCTTCAGCAAGTACGGCTGCATCGATCCGGTCAACCTCCACTGCTTGTTGTAAGTCCCGTCATGGTTTATACCTCTGTTCGTATGGCTGCATCGATCCGGTTGGCCCCCACTGCGGCTCTGGTATAAGCTAGTTATCGACTTTTGCCTAATTCAAGTATGGCCTGTGATTCTGCCTTACACCCCACTGCTTGAATTAGATCAAGGTCAAGTTATCGGCTCTACCTTAGTATGGCAGTCTTTGGTAGATTCATTAAGTTACCGATATTGCTTATCGCTTTCATTGTTTATCTAATTACAGCAATATCACTCTGCCTGATTGAGAATGATCTGGATCGGCCTTATTTCTTATTTGACCCATCATTTGCTAATCTAAAACTGATCTGATCTACATCTTAAAAGACGAGTTATGTTTTTATCGGTTGTTTTATATCAATCTTAATCGTGCATAGTGTGCAGTTAAAGCATGTTCAATCTTGAGTAGATCTATTGGTTGGTGAGAACCGTTCCATGGCTCGTTATCATGGCCTGTGGGATTCTGCCTCTCACCCCACTGTTAGCACCGTGGAGTGGGGATCGTTAGTTGATAGATCCGTTCCTGAGAAAGCATGACCTTAACTGTGCGCCATGCCAGATCGGCTGTTTAGCCGATATCGAATGCTTTCACGAACAGCTCACATAACGAGATCATTGAAGTAGAGATAAGTTGAAAGATATGTTAGCCCCATGATCTTATTATTGTATTATGGCCTGCATGATTCTGCCTCATGTCCCACTGATATTAGTAATGAGTTAGGGTCGTCGAGTCTATTGTCGTTTCTATGGCCTGTATGATTCTGCCTCATGCCCCACTGGTCATGGCGATAGATGAGATCTAACATGTTCATTAGATTTATCTTTATTAAATGGTTAAGTGGTGTTGAATTGTTTCTTTATATAAAAAGGGGTTCGGTTACTTGTAATCATTGACTCAGTTTAAACCAATCATCATCGATATCTTATTGCCATTGATTAAATTATTGCTTGAATTATATCTATCTTGGATGATAACCGATTCTTCTTACACAACCCCATGAGCTTTAACCGATTTATTCTTATGAATATGCTGGAATCAGCTATTTAGTCGATTTCCTCTCATATTGGCTCTCAGAGCCGCACATTCGGGACTGTCTGGCAACACCGGCATGTTCCGCCCTTAATTACTGATGAACTTTCTATCCTTGTCAATTACAGGGTCAAATTGACTGGCACGTCTTGGGAGGATTGCGTAGGATCGACCACCCTTGTGCTGAAGCTAGGCGGATCTGCTCCATCGAGCGGACCCTTCCGGCTTGCTACGTGTGTCCTCGGCACGGGACGAAATTCTGTGTTGACACACGTTTCTGGCATGCCCGGTGGGACCCCACAATCATCATGGCGGTTCGCAACAACGGCAACATCCTTATGGTACATTATGAAGACCTACCTGATGAAGATAAGGGTACCATCAACAAAGCTATAGAAGAATTTCAGAAGAAGTGTCTGTTGTCCTACACCAAAACACGTGACAACACCATTATTCAGAAATTTCCACTACCAAGAGTTCTACTACATGGGCAGACAGATACAGTCCAAGCTGAAGAAAGGCGTTTCTTTACGGAAACCATAGACAAATCTGTTCGGGATGCTCTATCAAGCCACAATGAAGCTTTCGTTGACGCATTTCACAACGCCATGAAAGAGGTGATTCATGGAATTCCAGTTAGTCAGGTTGGATCGACTTGTTACAACATTCCAGATCCGTTGACCCAAGGGACTAATCAAGTCGGCACCAGCCATCAAGAAGCAGCACCAGCTGGTAATGGTGACGTCCAGGCACTTCAGGGTTCGTCTGAACAAACTCCAGGTACTACTATGAATCAGATACAGTACAATCCTGGACCGTTGATACAGCATGTGCAATAGCCGGCGAGGCAAAGTCAAAACCAGATGATCAATTTTGGCACATCAGGCCATATACTGTCGTCGGCTTAGAAGATAGCACCATCAGTTCAAAGGATCCATAGAGATATAGATCCTTATGTCTACGATCAGAGACTTCAAGCAGCAGGCCAGCAGAGAACCCAGCAGATTGAGATTCCATAAGGGTATCACTATGGCACAGATTATAACACTCTCCACATGATATCGAATCCATGATATCGAGGCACACGGGATTTCAATCCACAAATGGGTCAGCAAGTACCAAGAAATCCAAATTCGTAAGCTGACGAGTTGCTGCTGAAGGTGACCGAGATGATGAAGAATCAGTTCGGTCTGAAGCCGAAAGGGCTGACCTTTTCGTACAAACGTCCATATCCAGAATGGTATGATTTGGTCGCTCTTCCTACAAATTACAGGCTCCCAGAGTTCGCCAAGTTCACTGGTCAAGATAGTACAAGCATAATAGAACATGTCAGTCGGTATCTTACACAATTGGGCGAAGCATCCGTTGAGGATGTCCATCGAATTCGTTTCTTCTCCTTATCCCTGTCAGGGCCAGCCTTCACTTGGTTTTCGTCGCTGCCAGTCAAGTCCATTGCCAATTAGACTGACCTAGAGAAGAAGTTTCATATATATTTTTACACTGGGACTGAAGAAAAAAAGATAACCGATTTGACAACCATGAGACAGAGGACTAACGAATTAGGCACTAAATTTCTTCAGAGATTCCGAGAAACTAGGAACTTGTGTTTCTCATTGAGCTTGGCAGATGATAAGTTAACTGCTTTAGCCGTCCAGGGAATGCTGCCGATGTGGAAAGAAAAGTTGCTAGGACAAGAGTTTGATAACTTGGGTCAACTGGCTCAATGAGTAGCAGCGCTCAATAGCCAATTCCAGAGTATGCGCAGAGATACCTGATTCCAGAAGAGTACCACCATAGCCGAAGCTTACGATCCATACTCAGTCAATGACGGCTATGAGGATAAAGAAGAGGAGGTTGCTGCAGCTGAATAGAATTAGGGCAAGAAGACAGTGATTTTGCCAAATTCTAGGGGAAGAGGAGTCGAGGTGGGCTATGACTTTGACGTCACGAAATCAGACAAGCTCTTTGACTTCTTACTTGAGAAGGGCCAGATCAAATTGCCGGACAATCATGTTATGTTGCCCCCTGAACAATTAAAGAACAATAAGTTATGCAAGTTTTATAATGCTACTTCTCATTCCACCAATGAATGTAGGATTTTCCGGCAGCATATACAGAGAGCTATTCAGCAAGGAAGGCTCAAGTTTGATACGCCTCAGAAGATGAAAGATGGTAATCCTTTCCTAGGAGATCAAAATATGGTTGATGTTGGGGTATTCAAAGGAAAAACTAAGGTTCTAACATCGGCCAAATCAAGAGAAGCTAGAACAGTTGATCCCAAGATGCAAATATCGGCTGATGAATACAGAGAGATTAGAAAACGTCGTGATCAGCAAAAGAGCCGACATGAACAGGGGGAAACATCAAAGGATGGAGCGACAAAACCACGAGTTACATCTCGAAACTTGTTGAATAAGTGGCAGTGGCAGAAGGAAAAGAATTATCAATGATGGTTAGAGGATCAAGAATACCAGCGTCAACTAAAAGAAGAAAGGTATGAAAGGAAGCAAGCCGAATCGCACTAGAATTGTCCTTTCTTCGGATACTGCTGGAATGAAGGTTTGAAATTGCCTACCAGACATGACTGTCCAGAATGCAACAATCAATATTGGGAGTTTAGGCAATCTCAGGTCAACTGCCGGTCTATCCATGCCCAGGATGCATATCACCGTACTAACATGGATCGGCGCTTAAAAAATAAAAGTATTCATGATCGGCTAGGAGAAAGAGTTGTTGACCAAGACTGGACTGATCATGAAGAAGGAAGCAACAAGAAAGAATACATTTGGCAGGAAAGCCAATGGTGCCCCAGAGGACTAACGAGGAGCCAGAAGAGAAGGGTGCGGCGCCTAAGGAATAGGGAGTTGGAACGAGCTCAAGTATCCGGTAAACCTCAAGTATGGCATACCAAGCAAATAGCCGATAGAAAGCAACCATCGGCTAATATCCAAATGGCTTTTCTGTTGCCATCAGAATCCAGAATCAGTGGCGAAAGCCAACAGCCGATCCAAGCAGTCGGCTTTGAAATTTTGTTTTAATGGATAATCCAATAGATGGTACAGATGGTAAACTGGGACATGGCTTCACGTCGGCCGATGAATTGGAGGAAGTGGACATTGGTTCTAGAGACAGGCCTAGGCCGACGTACGTAAGTGCTAAATTAAATCGGGAGTATAAGCGAGAATTAATTGATTTATTAAAAGAGTTTAAAGATTGCTTTGCTTGGAAATACTACGAGATGCCTGGTTTAGACCGGTCAATTGTTGAACATCGGCTGCCAATCAAACTTGGGTATCGGCCCTTTAAGCAAGCTCCAAGGAGATTCAATCCGAACGTGCTTGATTATATTAAAAAGGAGACTGAAAGGCTACTAGAGGCAAAATTTATCCGACCATGCCGATATGCAGAATGGATATCGAATGTTGTCCCTGTATACAAGAAGAATGGAAAACTAAGGGTTTGCATTGATTTCAGGGATCTAAATAAAGCCACACCCATTGATGGTTATCCGATGCCGATAGCCGATATGTTAGTAGACGCAGCAGCCGGGCACAAGATTATTAGCTTCATGGATGGCAACGCAGGGTATAATCAAATTTTCATGGCTGAGGAGGACATAGCTAAAACCGCTTTTAGGTGCCCCGGTGCAATCGGCTTGTTCGAGTGGGCTGTGATGACCTTCGGTCTAAAGAATGATGGTGCCACCTATCAAAGGACAATGAATTATATCTTTCATAAGTTGATCGGCAGGATTGTTGAGATCTACATTGATGATGTGATGGTAAAATCAAAAGGATACAAAGAGCATCTAGCTGATTTGCGGGAGACTCTGGAATGCACGAGAAAACATGGTCTGAAGATGAATCCTAATAAGTGTGCTTTTGGAGTGTCAGCTAGACAATTCTTGGGTTTTATCGTCCACGAGAGAGGAATCGAAGTTGATCAGAAGAGCATGAAAGCAATCGACGACGCAGTGCCCCCGACTACTAAGACATAGTTGCAATCTTTGCTTGGCAACATTAATTTCATCAGAAGGTTTATTTCGAATTTGTCAAAAAAGGTTCTGCCGTTTTCTCCCTTGTTGAAATTAAAAAATGATCAAGAATTTAAATAGGGTGACGTACAATAGAAGGCGTTTGAGGAGATAAAAGAATATATGAAGCGTCCGCCCATGCTGGTCCCTCCTTAGTAGGGTAAGCCTTTCAGGTTGTATATATCGGCCGATGACAAAACGATTGGATCGGCCTTGATACAAGAGTTTGAAGGAAAAGAGCGAGTGGTTTTTTATCTAAGCAAGAGGCTTCTAGATCCAAAAACAAGATATTCTCCCACCGAAAAGTTATGTTTGTGCTTATACTTCTCTTGCACCAAGTTACGACATTACTTATTATCGGCCGAGTGCACGGTTGTTTCCAAGGCTGATGTGATCAAGCACATGTTATCGATGCCGATACTAAATGGGAGAGTAGGAAAGTGGATTCTTGTGTTATCAGAATTTGACTTGAGGTACGAATCGGCTAAGGCAGTTAAAGGGCAGGTAATAGCGGATTTCGTCACCCAGCATCATAAGCCAAACATGAATCATGTGGAGCCAGTGCCCTGGACATTGTTTTTCGATGGGTCATCATGTAAGCAAGGTGGTGGCATTGGTATTGTTATTATTTTACCTCGGGGGCAAATTTTGAGTTTGCTTTTCCAACCGAACCAATGGTTACCAATAATCAAGCAGAATATGAGGCTGTTCTTAAAGGGATTCAACTTCTTCATGAGATAAAGGCTGAAGCGATTGAAATATTTGGAGACTCACAGTTAATTATTAATAAGTTGATCGGCCTGTATGAGTGCAAAGAGGATACTCTAAGGAGATATTATGACGAGTGCCAAAGGTTGCTCAGGGAATTTCCTCATGTCTCATTTCAACATATTTCGAGGGCGTAGAATCAGGAAGCTAACCATTTGGCTCAAAGTGCGTTAGGTTATCGAGTGATTCAAGAAATCCTGAGTAATGAAGCCTCGGATAATGATTGGAGAATTGAGATAGTTGACTACCTTAGAAATCCGTCACAGAAAGTTAACAGAAAGCTAAGGTATAAATCGACTAAGTATGTTTTACTGGATGATCAGCTGTATTACAAAACAATCAATGGGGCATTACTCAAATGCCTGAATCAAGAAGAAGCCAAGGTTTTGATGGGTGAAGTGCATGAAGGAATATGTGGGGCTCATCAATCGGCTTATAAGATGAAATGGATTATTCGCAGAACTAGATATTTCTGACCAACAATATTAGAAGACTGTTTTCAATACTACAAAGGATGCCAAGACTATCAACGTTTTGGTAATGTCTAGAAATCACCTGCATCAGCCATGAACCCAATAATCAAACCATGGCCGTTTCGGGGCTGGGGAATTGATTTGATTGGCCAGATCTTTCCACCCTCAAGCAAAGGGCATAAATTCATATTGGTAGCAATAGATTACTTCACCAAGTGGGTTGAGGCAGTTCCCCTGAAAACGTAACTTCAAAAAATTTGGTTGATTTTGTCAAAGAGCATATCGTGTATTATTTTGGGATTCCTCAAACCATCACTACCGATCAAGGGACCATATTCACATCAGAGGAATTCAGAGATTTCGCTGCCAGTATGGGGATCAAGCTGCTGAATTCATCTCCTTACTATGCTCAGGCTAATGGCCAGGCAGAGGCGTCCAATCAAATTATGATTAAGCTGATCAAGAAGAAAATTGAGGAACAGCCAAGGAAGTGGCATTCGACGCTTAATGAGGCATTATGGGCATACAGGATGGCCTATCATGGATCAATTAAAACATCACCTTATGAACTTGTGTATGGACATAACGCAGTTCTTCCTTGGAAAGTTCAGACTGGATCGAGGCGTGTTATGTTACAGAACGATTTGACAGTCGAAGTCTACAAGAATCTTAGGATGGATGGTTTAGAAGACTTAAGTTGCCTTCGGTTGCGCGCTCTCGAAAATATTGAAGCCAATAAACTGAGAGTCACAAAATATTACAATAAAAAGGTCAAGAATAAGCAATTTTTTGAAGGAGATTTGGTTTGGAAAGTGAAATTGCCGATCGGGTCGAAGGATAGCAAGTTCGGCAAATGATCACCCAATTGGGAAGGGCCTTATCGGATCAAGCGTTGCGTGCCTGGTAATGTGTATATTCTGAAAACACTAGGAGGAGAAGAAGAGTTCGGCCGGCAATCAATGGGAAATATCTGAAGAAATATTATCCCGGCGTTTGGATTAACACTTAAATAGCCGATTTGTTCGGTCGACAGTTCTAATAGCCGATATCAGAAAGGTATCGCCTTTAGTGCAAAAAATGAACCTAAAGGGACATAAGCCGGTACGATGCGTATCGCCTATAGAAGGAAAGCAAACATGGATGAGGTAATACCCGTAATATGAAGCACGAAACAAAGAAAAGTCATTCAAAACGAAGGAATTGTTTGCCAAAAAATCACTTATTACAAGCTACGGGTTGGAGAACAATTTGCTCACTACATCATCAGCCAAAGTATTAAAAGCTATAGAGTTGGTGGCACTAAAGAATTCCTCAATCAAACGCTCATGATCCTCGAGGGGCACTGCATCCGGGAAACCATGAGGAAGAAGCTGAAGATTGTGGCCGGAGTGGTCTTATGCAGTGGCCAACGCTGTGGCAGCGCCATTGCGGACACCATGGAGAACAACCTCCCTGACGTGGTTGGGAATGTCATGCAAACAGACTACCAGAACAGTGCCCCTGGCATTAACAAATCCCATCGTGTGATCCGCGACTGATTGAAGGCTTTCCAACTGAGCAGTTAGATCTAAAATTCAAAGGAAGGGATGATCAGAAAATCTCGAAAGCAAAATTAAGAAAAGCTAAGGAGATCATGGTAGCTGTCTCACTTATGATTCTGGCTTCAGCCCTAGCCAACCGTTCCCTCAGGTTAGCGTCAGGGGATGATCGGATTTGAATCATGGCCAGAGCCGATTCCACGAGGGAAAGGCAGTTGGATAGACTCTGATCAGTCCGATCAATGGAAGCGATTAGATCGACATTATCGATCTGCCTCCTTGGATAACTGGGGAGCCGGCGATGAATCAGTGTTGAAGATGATCCCGAGGGCTGAGTCGGGTCGACCCTGTGCTCCGAAACGATAGGGACATCCCGAGTGGCACCTTCCCGGCGATGAAGGCGCTGGCGTGATGATACAGGCCCGTTAAGAGCCTCCTCAGCAGGCCTCTTGCTGTTCTCCATAATCTTAAACCTAAAGAGGAGCAGGAACTATACTAAGGACACAGAAGGTTTGAGACGAGATGGGCAGCTTTCTGAACCCCGGTCGTGGTCCGTATATATAGCCCAGGGAGGTGGGGAGATGGTTTTTGCCGAAGGTGTGAAAACTGAAAGCAGATATAGAAACGGATCAGCACTCTGGGATTTCAGGGAATAGATAACGAAGAGATAACAAATTCTAACTTATTGCTTCCCCAGATTACGATATGTCATGGGATGGGTACAAAGAATTTACATTGACCAAAAATTAACCCCCAAGTCTTCTTTGGATTGAAGGGAGTTCGAGTCCCCTCGAGACCGAAGTTTACCATGAACCAAGTCACATCGGTCAGTTAACAAACTTATATCAGAAGAAGGGGAAAGGCCGCCCGCTGGACAGACGCCAAACTAGTCTCCCGGTGACTGGGAACTACGGGAAAGAAGACTGTGGCTCTCCCAGTGGGTGTTTGGTGAAGCAAACAAGGGGAAGGTGTCCACACATTTTAGCCCTTGCAAATACTAGAACAGCTTTGCGAGCATGGAGAGAAGACTCAGGCGGTATCACAAGACTTCTTCTAGCCGCAACAGCTGGTTCTCTTGCTCGACAAGGTGCTAGAATGGGTGACGCGATCACCCTATGCACAAGAATTCTTCTAACCACTCAAGATCTTCATAGCAAAAAGATGGACCATGGAGGGTCCGATGAAGCCAGAGCTCGAGAAGGCAGGAAGAAAAGAAGCATAGCTGAGTAGTTGAGTTGCTCTCACTGGGGTCGGAGAGGCATTCTATAGCCGGCCTGGAAGGATGAGTCCAAGTACCCATGAAACAATGATGCTCTCGTAAAAGTTGTGAAGCATGGGCTCATGAGCTGACATAGGCGGCGACAAACAGTAGACCCCAGATCAAGATTCTCTACTCGTGACTGCAAGCCCATCGAAGATGAAGACGTGATAATTTTGGAATAAAATTACTTTTATCCCAAAATTGGGGGGCATGTGTTTACACCAGAATTTGGAAGAAGGATTTTAGAGGCTCGAGAGCTCCCAGGGTCATGTCAGCAAGGAATCGATTGCGTAAACAGCTGATTCGAATACCGCACTAGAATTGGCTTTCTTCAGATAGCGCCAGCAGACAACGACAGAGGCTATAATCGGCGCTGAGACGAAACATGCTAGACTCTACAAAAAGGGAAAGATTAGAGTCCAAGTTATCTTAAATTAGGAATGTTTTCATTTTTTATGCTAAAGATTGTAACAAATCATGCTCGAGTAGGATTCATGTCTACACTCCGGGTATAAATATCAAACCCCGACTATTGTAAAAAACAACCAATCAATCAAATACAAGTTAATTACTTTTTCGGCTTCGGCCACCCCTTAGGAGTAGGAGTAGAGTAGATCTCGGTGAGTTCTTCAGCAAGTATGGCTGCATCGATCCGGTCGACCTCCACTGCTTGTTGTAAGTACCATCATGATTTATACCTCTGTTCGTATGGCTGCATCGATCCGGTCGACCCCCATTGTGGCTCTGGTATAAGCTAGTTATCGACTTTTGCCTAATTCAAGTATGGCCTGTGTGATTCTGCCTCACACCCCACTGCTTGAATTAGATCAAGGTCAAGCTATCGGCTCTACCTTAGTATGGCAGTCTTTGGTAGATTCATTAAGTTATCGATATTGCTTATCGCTTTTATTGTTTATCTAATTACAGCAATATCACTCTGCCCGATTGAGATTGATCTGGATCGGCCTTATATCTTATTTGACCCATCGTTTGCTAATCTAAAACTGTGGGGGTATTAACCCCTATACCCTTATGGCTAAGCTTGGGCCGGCCCGAATCGATGGGTTCGGTCCACCAAAAGACGACGTGCGGCCCGGTTAACCTGATCGGAGTCCTACGTAAGGAGTCAAGGAGGATTTGGCGATCAATCAAGATCCTGGTCGGTTAGAATAGGAATCCTTATCCAACCACATATGGCAATTGTAATTGGCTAGGATTAGTTTCCAGATCTGTGACCCTGCCCCCCGAGCTATATAAGGCGGGCAGGGGACCCCTCTAAAAATCATCTCTCATTGACATACAGCAATACAAATCAGACGCAGGGCGTAGGTATTACACCTTCTTGGCGGCCGAACCTGGATAAAACCTTGTGTCTGTCTTGCGTCACCGTCTTGTTTGTAGCTTGCGCATCTATCTGCCGACAATCTACTACCTTGGGTATACCCCTAGGTAGACCGCCACCATATTTCATCGATCGTGGCGTGCTGTAGGGGTGTGCGATCGCTTCCCAAGCAAACAAGACGATCATCATCTCCAGCTCCATGGCTACGCCGAATGGCCTCACGTTCACCGCTGGCGGATCACCGGACCACCGGCCCGACGACTTCATCGCCATGACCCCGGAGGAGGCGTGGATTCGATCTGCGCCGACCATCGCTTCACCTACATCGGCCACGGCTCCACCACGGTGGATACGGTTCCGACCACGGTGGACACGGCTCTCGACCACGATGGATACGGCTCACCACGGTGGACACGGCTCGACCACGATGGATGCGGCTCACCACGATGGATCTGGCTCCAACCACGGTACATCTGGCTCCGACCACGCCTGCATCACCTTCAGCCACGCCGACAACTTGTCATCCGCTTCCCCGCTACAAAGGGAGGCGGATCGACAACACCGACCTGCTCGACTCCATCGATCGGGTCGGCACCAAGCTTGCTGAAACCCTGGCTCTGGTAAGTACAATTCAAAGTCAGCCTAATGAGCAGGTAACCGCTCCCCACAATAGATCTACCCGACCAGTTCGGACCAGTCGTCCTGCACGACTTGGTACAGATCTCGTGGTCACATCTACTCCTCAAGGGCGCTCTGCTCGTCGCCGGCCAGCCTTCACGACGGGTCTTCGGCTCTCCGAGTACGAAGCCTCGGCGGAGAACTACCAGGTCTAGCCCTATGGCCTGTAAAACGCTGCCTCCAGCTACGCCTACGACCTGCAACGCCGCTTGGATCTGTGTCTTATGCACCGACCTCAGCCGAAGCCGCACGACTTCGTCAACATGATCCAAATTGAAGATTATCAAGAAGGATCCGTTCACACAGTCCAAGAGGGCGACCCCAGCTCCTCATCTGGCACCGCATCTAATGCATCTGTCCACACCGAAGCTTCAAAGATCACGAAGATGAAGGCGTCAAGCACGATCTGGATATCCTGCACCACTACCCGGGGTTCTCACAATTCCGTCTTTCCCGCCAAGATGGGGGATCTCGATCCATGTTGTCAAGAATGACGAACCGCCGATGAGTTGGCTTAAATGTAACAAGAAAGGACTCGCACGCTGAAGCACGCAATATTGATCGGTTTAATCGCCGACAAATCAAAGCCGAAAGCGGCACAGGAGGCACGACGACAAGGGTCCAGCCACGTGACCTCAACGATGCTTTTTGATGGTGGGGACAAACAGGTCTTCGTAACTCCAAGTGCCAATGTAGCCGTCGCCATGGCAACAATGCAACGGCTACCCAACAACCCCGAAACCCAAGCGATTCGCGATGAAATACAAGCCTATCTCGACGGCCGCTATGGCCTGCATCGCGGAGATTGTAAACCAAGCTCGGGCTCCATCCGTCACGATCGAGTCAAGCCACAGCCGCCAGCACCCAAGTCGCTCACAGCCGCCCAACCAACGTGGCTCGCGCAACAACGACCCATCAGACAACTGTCAAGGAGGAAACGGTGGCCATGATGGTGGCCAGGATGACAACCACCACTGGGACAACCGCGACAATCGCCCCGATAACCATGGTCGTAGGGCTAATCCAGATGGCAATCGAGATCACCGCGATGGCAATAACGATCTTCACCATTACCTCGGTGGACGCGATCTGCGCGCTCGCATCAACCAGAGAGCCGACGATCGAGCGTCCCATGAAAGTTATCACCGTATGGAATATGACACTGCCCACGGCCCACCGGGTTTGAAGCAGTTTACTCCACACCTTCGCCAAGTCATATGGCCCAAGAATTTCAAGCTCGAGAAGCTTCAGAAGTACGACGGCAAGGAAAACCCCGAATTATGGGTCATGCTTTATGAGCTCGCAAGCGAGATCAGCCCACGGCGGATGAGCACGTCATGTCTAACTATTTCCGATCGCTGTTGGGCATGCGGGTCACCAATGGTCTGGTCGACTTGCCGCGAACTATTTTGACTCTTGGCGGGAGCTCAAGCAAGCCTTCATCGACAACTTCATTGCTACTTGTGAACAACCAGCAACAAATACGATCTACAACGATTCGAGATCGAAAAGATGAGCAGCTGCGCGAGTATGTCCGGTATTTTTCGGAGATGCATCAAGGTCCCATCAATCTTCGACAATGAGGCAATCGAGGCTTTCATCACCGGGCCTCCGCTTCCACGATGCCCTAAGGGACAAGCTCCTCCAAAAAGACCTGATTCGTCACGGCGCCCCGCCACCGCTAAGAAATACGCGACGCCGACGACGCTAAAAAGATAATTATTGAAGAAGAAGCAAGGGTTCCAAGGCTCCGACCACCCCCCACACCGCGACGACTACCGCGACAACCGTGGTCGGAATGACAATTTTGACCGCCGCAACCAGCGCAACGACTCCCGCGACCACCGTGATCAACGTAATCAGCGGCGTAACCGCCGTGACGATTACAGGAGCAAGCGTGCTCGGGAAGACGACGGTGAGGTCAACACCGTTAAAAAGGGTGGCGGATGTCGTAACTATGAAGACGACTACGCCAAGGCATTGAAGGGGCCCTGCCAGCTCCATCCTAAGTCGAACCATAACATGGAGAATTGCCGCGTCCTCAAGTCTATCTACACGCGTCAACAAGCTCCGGATACGTCCGACAAGCCTAACGACGTAGGGGAACAGAGCAACAAGGATAACGACGACGACGACGATGCAGACCCCCGTCACAAGTACGTCAAGCCAACCGATCGCGTGCACACCATCATCGGAGGCAAAGTGTCCATCGAGACCAAACGAGAACGCAAGCTGCTCGCCCGCGCTTGATTGAACGTGGCCAACACCAACAATCTCCTCACCAATCCGCAGCTCCCTCCATGGTCTCACCACGAAATCTCCTTCAGCAGAAAGGACCAATGGGCCGCAATACCTGAGCCAGGGCGTTTTCCCCTGGTCCTCGATCCTTGTATCAACAAAGTTTAGTTCGACAGAGTACTGATCGACGGTGGCAGCTCCATTGATATACTGTTCAAGAACAGTCTGCCCACCCTGAAGATAGCTCAGGCGGACCTCAAGCCATACGAGGCATAGTTCTAGGGTGTTCTCCCCGGACAGAGCTCTACACCTCTCGGGCAGATCACGCTACCAGTGTAGTTTGGGACCCCGGATCACTTCCGCACTGACTATGTCAACTTCGTGGTCGCCGACTTCGACGGCACCTACCATGCTATTCTTGGTCGACCGTCGCTCACCAAGTTCATGGACATACCTCATTACAGGTATCTGGTGCTCAAGATGCCTACCGAGAAAGAAGTTCTAACCCTCCGAGGCAATGTGTACGCAGCTTATACCTGCGAAGATGACAGTTTCAAAATAGCAGAGGCTCACGACCTCTCTATTCACATGGCCGAGACCGTGCTCAACGCCAAGAAGACCTCAATCGACCACCAGGAGATCCCGGAGCTCGAGGCTCCACACAAGAACATCAAGTCCAAGGAGCATAAGGTGATCCAGCTGGTCGACGGTGATCCCAGCAAGATGGCCCTTATCGGGGCCAACCTGGATCCCAAATAGGAAGACACGCTCGTCAGGTTCTTGAGGAGCAACGTGGATGTGTTCGCATGGAAACTCATTGACATGCCCGGTGTACCTCGGAACTTGATTCAAGACTCCTTGAATGTCAACGGCAAGGCCAAACCTACCAAGCGAAGCTACGACGGTTCGCTTCGTGACAAAAAGGAGGCGATTAGGGTAGAAGTTACACGGCTTTTGGCGGCTGGATTTATCAAAGAAGTGTATCATCCGAGTGGTTAGCCAACCCGGTTCTTGTACGCATAAAAAGAATAATGAATGGAGAATATGCGTTGATTACACCGATCTCAACAAACACCGCCCTAAAGACCCCTTGGCTTGCCTCGCATAGACGAGGTCATAGATTCAACCGCCGGGTTATGAGCTCCTTTTTCTTTTCTTGATTGCTACTCGTTATCACCAGATCGCTCTCAAAAAGGATGACCAGATCAAGACATCTTTTATCACGCCTTCGGCGCCATCGCTACACTGCACCATGTCGTTCGGGCTCAAGAATGCCGGGCTACCTACCAACACGCTATACAAGCTTGCCTCAAAGACGAGATAAAAGATGACCTCGTCGAGGCTTACGTTGATGATATAGTTGTCGAAACCAAGGAAGCTCATACCCTTGTTGACAACCGGGGACGACTTTTGCAGCCCTTAACACATTCCGATGGAAATTAAACCCAAAGAAGTGTGTCTTTGGTGTTCCTTCCGCATACTCCTCGGCAACGCGTCGTCACCACGACGGCAGCACACCCTAACCCGGAAAAAGTCAAAGCTGTTTTGGACATGAAGCCACCCAAAAAGGTGAAGGATGTTCAGAAGCTTACCGGATGTATGGCCGCTCTCAGCCGTTTCATATCAAGATTAGGCGAAAAAGGATTACCGTTCTTTAAACTACTCAAAGCGTCCGAAAAGTTTGAGTGGTCGGAGGAAGCAGACGTTGCCTTCACACAATTTGAAACAATACCTTACGCCACCTCCGGTACTCACTGCTCCAAGAGAAGACGAAAAACACTCTGCTATACATTGCGGCTACTAATCGAGTGGTCTCCACGACCATGGTGGTCGAGCGAGACAAGCCCGGCCACGTCTACAAGGTACAGCGGCCAATCTATTTCATTAGTGAGGTACTCAATGAGTCCAAGACCAGGTACCCACAGATTCAGAAGTTGATCTACGCCATACTGATAACATCCCGAAAGTTGAAACACTACTTCGACGGATATCGTGTGGTGGTCGTGGACTGAGTACCCTCTGCGAGACATCATTAGCAATGTGGATGCGAACGGGCGATCGTCAAATGGGCAATGGAGCTATGCCCCTTTCCTTGGAATTTGCAAGCCGCGACTACAATCAAGTCTCGTGCACTTGTCGATTTCATCGTCGAGTGGGATGACTTAAGCATGCCTGCCTCTCCCGGATCCAATGAATATTGGACGATGTACTTCGACGGCTCTCTCAACATTGACGGTGTGGGAGCAGGAGTCCTTTTTATATCACCATCCAAGGAGCAGCTCCCAGACGTCCCTCAGATTTATTTCCCAAAGATCTAATAATGCCGCCGAGTACGAAGCATGCCTACATGGTTTGCGATTGCGGTTGAGCTTGGCGTTAAACGCCTCTACGTCTATGGAGACTCGCTCGGTCATCAACCAACTCAACAAGGACCGGGACACGACCAAAGTGAAAAGATGGAAGCATACCGCAATTTGATCGAGGAAAAGTCGGAAGGCGTGTTCTATGGCATCGAGTACATACACGTGGTCCGGGACAAGAATCAAGCAAGCCGGATGCATCGTCAAAGTTAGGATCATCCCGAGCAAAAATCCCACATGGCATATTCGCTCAAGACCTGCTCATGCCGCCCATCAGAGAGAAAGATTCCACGGCAGACAAGCCTCGCAGACAAAGCAATTGGTGGCTACGGTTCCGGCGTCAAGCACCGCCGAGCCTCCTCCCACCACTCATGAGCTCGACCGAGAATACCTTTCATCAAGTACCTAACAGATGGCAGCGGTTACATCGACGGACAGAGAACGAGCAGCACGATGCGTCGAAGAAGCGATACTCGCCGTTGATGGCAAGCTATGGCGCAAGAACGCAAAAGAGGAAATCTTGATGAAGTGCATAACCCAGGAGGATGGCGAACATCTCCTGGACCAAATCCACTCTGGCTCCTGCGGCAACCACGCGGCCTCAAGAACGCTGGTCGGCAAGGCTTTCCGAGCAGGGTTCTATTGGCCGTCAGCAGTATCCGACGCAGAGAGGCTAGTCCGCCACTGTGAGGGTTGTCGGCTTCTTCGCCAAGAGAATCCACATACCGGCACATGAGATCCGCATAATACCAACCTCCTCGCCCTTCGCATGTCGGGATCGGATATGATCGAGCCCTTCAAACCGCTCTAGGGAAATTTACATGCGTCTTTGTGCTTTGATCGACAAATTTTCTAAGTGGATAGAATACATGCCTTTGGTACAGCATCCTCGTAAAAGGTCATCACGTTCCTCGACCAGGTCATCCACCATTTTGGCAAACCGAAAAGATCATAACCGATCTGGGTACTGGGCCAGGCGTAACCTCCTAAATTATAGGGCCCACATGCACTGCCATCGCCCAACGACCTTTGACATTTATGCATATGTTACCGATAACTTAAGAAGACTGTCGGGTGTCCGCTGGGGAACCCCGAATCATCCACGATTTCCGAAAGCAGGATCACATTCTGTAGTCATTGCAAGATACAACATTTATCCAAATATCAAACACAGAGTAAATCAATGGAAGTCTTACAATAACTTAGTTTACAAAACATTTATTTCAAACCTTACAAACTAAGTTCGATTATTATTACAAAACGAAGTAGTGGAGTGGCATTATAATATATACAAAACACACAAATATCACCGCTTCGCCTAAGGGCCACACATTACTTATCATCATCATCGATCGAACAACGGTCATGCAAAGACGATCCAAAACAGATTCGCTCATGAGCCTCACCGCAACAAGGGTCAACGAACCCCGAGTACAAAAGTACTCAACAAGACTTAACCGAAATGAAAACCGATAAGACTGGGGAATGCAAAGCTCAGTGGATTCAAGGTATGGTTTTAGTAATAATCAAAGTTCTTTTGCTTAAAAGCACTTTAACAAAATTCTTTGTATCAAAATTCAAAATCTCATATGATCATATACAAAGTCGACACGATCCGTAATAAGATCATGAAACTTCATATCCAACACTTTCTCAAACCATTCTCGAGTTCCAGTTATTAATACTACGATGATGAACAGTGAGTTGAGTCTCCATAACCGAGGAGCAACGACGATTCGAACCGATTATAAACCCAGCTGGGACTTCCAGACCACACGACATATGCAGGTCCCTGACCTACATATACCAACCTACCCTTGGATCCTCTGAAACAAGAACGGGTCCGCGCCACCCGAGAGCACAACAGACACACCAAAACCGCCACATTCCAAACCCACGAGGGTACACGCTACTCCCGCCATCTCTCCACTCCCAGTGCGCGAGTAGCCATTCTCGTAATAGAATCGCCAAGTTTAGGCTTACCGGAGTATGTGGTTAGTACTACAAATTCTCACCTCATGCAATTCAACAACGGACGTGCCTTAATCGACACAGGCGGAAAGAACCCGCTCACAAGACCTCCATGTCTTGTGGCTCACACACACCGAGTCCGCCCGGTCTAGATTTATTACTCCACATTCCCATATCACATGCTAACATAATTAACCAATGTTCCATTTAAAACTTGCGGTGACAGTATCACCCAACTCGATCGGTCTAAGCAAGAGCTAAGCATAACTAGGCATATATACGATTTTTAAACGGGTAACAAGGTAGATATGGAACAACAAGGTTGATAATGCAACAATTAGGTTTCCACTTGACTTCTAATCACTTAATGCAATATTGAAAAGCAAAAGTTTAAATCAATTTGTAAAATACAAGGTAGGGTTATATGCATCCGGGCTTGCCTTCGTTGACGGAAAAGTCCGGCTCTCGCGACGCTTTTTCACACGTCTTCGATCCGACTTCAATGCATGATCAACCTCCTCCGCAACTTGATTAACTACCACGCTGTTCACCTTCGCTTTACTACACGTAGTAACAATGCCATGTTTACATGATGTGGAATATGAAACATGATGCTCGATGATGGATACAAAAATTAATAAATTGATACAATTTTCTTGTGAAGACAGCTTACAAACCAAACTAACCAAACCATATTCAGAATCGATGCGACCACGCTAGCACCGATCACTTTGGTGAACTATCCCACCACCACTATGGTGAGCTATCCCACCACTATGGTGAACCATCCACCACTATGTTGAGCTATCCGACCACTATGGTGAACCATCCCACCACTATGTTGAGCTATCCGACCACTATGGTGAGCTATCCGACCACTATGGTGAACCATCCACCACTATGTTGAGCTATCCGACCACTATGGTGAACCATCCGACCACTATGGTGAACCATCCAACCACTATGTTGAGCTATCCGACCACTATGGTGAACTATGCGAAGCAAAGATCGCCGGTGAGGGAGAACCGCGATCGCAATGATCAAAATGAGTAAACAACAATCGACTAAAGACTACAAAGATCAAACGAAACCGTAAGTACACCGACATGCATAACGGCTCACCAAAAGCTCGCCACGATGACACGCCGCAGCGGTGAAGTTGCTGACCTCGAGGAAGAAAAAACGTGGACAGCGAAGTTCTCGGCAATTTCAAAGCGATCAAGGCTAATCGGGCTGGATTCGCAAGGAAAAGACGGAACTAGGACGGCCTTTACCGAGATGGCAATAAAGCGCTAGGGAGACGATGCGAGCTTGTTGGAGCGACGACAACGACGGTGGTGAAAACAAAGGAAGAAAAACGACGATGACGACGTCTTGGTACTTATAGCGCGGCGCAGAAGCTCAAGGAAGCCACGACGAAACCATTTCCCTCGCCAGCGCGACATCAAAGACGGCCACGACACGCCTGGAACGCCGAAGAAAGACCGACAGCAATGTAGCTTAGGCGGTGAACACTGTTCACAAAAATTACAAAATTTGCCAGACGCCAAAATTCACAAATTACTCTCAAATCTTCATAACAACTCAAAAATCTCCAAAAACAAAAGTTGTTCAAAAATCGAAAGTTCTACAACTTTGCTTCTATAGCCATCTCCTATTCGGCCTACATTTTGAAATGCACACTTGAATTCAAAACGGGGACATTTAAAGAATTACGCCTTTTCAAATTACTTCAAATTTTACCAAACAAACTTTGAATTTAAGTCAAACAATACAATTCAACACATACCACATTTAATATAAACTTGTTTTAGTGTATGCATCACAAAGTTTTCACCAAATGCCAAATGCTTTGCAATGCATATGATGACATGTCGATTTTAGTATTTTAAACACCCGAGGTGTTACAATCCTTCCCCCTAAAAGAAATCTCGCCCCGAGATTCAAAGCCATAGAGTAAGTAATGGAAAAAGAAATGTGTTAATCCAAAAACATCCCGAACTCTTCCATAAAACAACTGAGGTTCTTTTACTAAACACAATTTGTAGTAACCGAGCTCAACTAACATTATTCTATTCTATATTGACGCTAGAAACTCTGGAAATTTTTCTAACAAGTAATCTTCTGATTCCCAGGTAGCTTCCTCTTCTGAATGTTGATTCCATTGTATTTTATAGAACTTGATTGTCCGTCTTCGAGTAACACGATCTTTCTGATCTAACACTCGGATAGGATATTCGGAATAAGTCAAATCTGATTCAAGTCCTACCCCTTCAATCTCAACATTCTGCTCCGGCACTCGGAGACACTTCTTCAATTGAGAAACATGGAATACATCATGCACTGCTGATAGATGTTCTGGTAATTTCAAGCGATAGGCCACTTTTCCATATCTTTCCAAAATTTGAAATGGTCCAATATATCGAGGTGCTAACTTGCCTTTAACACCAAAACGAGTAACTCCCTTCATTGGTGATACTTTAAGATACACAAAATCTCCTTTGTTGAATACCAATGTTCTCCGTCGTCTATCCGCATAACTCTTTTGGCGGGATTGAGCTATCTTGATTACTCAGATTTGCCTAACCTTGTCTTCGCTTTCTTTCACAAGGTCAACTCCAAAGAACCTCTCTCTCTCCGGCTCGCACCAACTTAACGATGTTCTCGCATCTACGACCATAGAGTGCTTCAAATGGAGCCATTCTAATGCTTTCCGATAACTATTGTTGTATGAGAACTCGCCAAAGGTAAGCACTCATCCCACTTATTGGAATAGTTAAGGACACAACACCTTAACATGTCTTCAAGTACTTGATTGACTCTTTTTTCATCGCCCGCCCATCACCATGGATGATAAGCTGTACTATATGTAAGTTTAGTACCCAATGAAGCATGTAAGTGTTTCCAAAAGTCGGAAACAAACTGCGTATTCTATCTCGACACTATAGTTTTTGGTACCCCATGCAAACTCATGATTCTTGCTAAGTACATCTTGGCATATTGGATCAGAGGATATATGGTCTTGATCGAAGAAAATGTGTCGACTTAGTGAGTCGATCTACAATAACCCATACTGAGTCAAATCCCTTTGATGTCTTGGGTAGACCAATAATAAAGTCCATACTTATGTCCTCCCACTTCCAAGATGGAATAGGTAATGGTTGTAATTCACCAACAGACCTCAAATGTATAGCTTTCACCTTTTGACAAGTATCACACTTTTCAGAGTATATCTAGCAATCTCTATTTTCATTTTAGTCCACCGTAATCTTTGCTTCAAATCATGGTACATCTTGTTGCTTCCCTGATGGATAGATAACCCTAGTAGCATGTGCCTCATCTAGAATTGATCGCCAGAAACTCAGAACTTTTGGTACCACCAAAGCGATCCTTGAACCATAACACATCTTCATCATCTATGTTAAAGCATTCCGCTTTTCCATTCTTAACTTTTTCCTTGATATGGGCTATACCCTTATTTTCCTTCCGAGCAAAGAATAACTTGATCTCGAATAGCGGCTTCAACAATTATGTTGGTCAAACTTCCTTGTTGAATTACCTCCACCTTCAACTTCTCCATCTCTTGACATAAGGTCAAACCCATTGTTCTTACTTTCGTGCAATTGCAATAACTTTTATGACTTAGAGCATCTCGCAACCACATTTGCTTTTCCAGATGATAATGCACTTCTAAGTTATAATCTTTAATCAGCTCTAACCATCTTCTTTGTCGATATTCAATTTCGATCGAGTAAAGATATACTTTAAGCTCTTATGGTTCAGATATATATGGCATGTATTACCAAGTAGGTAATGCCGCCAAATCTTCAAAGAATGGACCACAAATGCTAACTCCAAATCATGAGTCGGATAGTGCTCTTCATGTTGCTTAAGTTGCCGGATGCATAAGCAATGACTCGGCCTTCTTGCATCAACACACATCCAATACCAATACCCGACGATCACAATAGACGCCAAATGACTTCTCGATGTCGTTGGGCTAATATCTGTGCAAGTGGTCAACAATCTCTTCAAAGTCCGAAAAGCCTTTTCACAAATGACGACCAAACAAACTTGACTTGGTTCTTCAACAACTCAAGAATGGACTTTGACACTTTAGAAAAATCTGAATAAACCGACGGTAATACCCCGCCAATCCCGTAAAACTCCTAACTTCATGAACTGTGGTTGGTGGTTTCCAATCAAGAACATCCTTCACTTTGCTTGGATCAATGAAACTCCTTCCACCGACAAGACATGTCCAAGAAATTGTACTTCCTTAAGCCAAAACTCACACTTCATTGAACTTTGCATATAGTTGATGTTCTCTCAAACGAGTCGTAACAATTTCGAGATGTTCCGCATGTTCTTCCTTACTCTTGGAATATACTAGAATGTCATCAATAAACACCACAACGAATTTGTCTAGCTCAGTGCATGAATACCGAATTCATCAAATACATGAAATGAGTGGAGCATTGGTCAAACCAAAAGACATGACCAAATATTCATATAATCCATATCTTGTGGTAAATGCCGCTTTTGGGAATATCTTCAGCTTTATCTTGATTTGGTGATATCCCGACCTCAAATCTATCTTGAGAAAACTTTGGCTCCGCCGATTGATCAAAAAGCAAATCTATCCGAGGTAATGGATACTTATTCTTGATGGTCACTTCATTCAATCGGACGGTGAGTCGACACATAACCTCAATGTCTCATCTTTCTTTTTTCACAAAATTGCCGGACATCCCCAAGGTGATGAACTAGGTTGGATAAATCCCTTTATCAATCAATTCTTGCAATCGAAGTCTTCAACTCGGCTAATTCCTTAGGTGGCATCCTATAAGCTCTCCGAGAAATAGGAGCTGTTCTGTGTTTCAATTCTATGTTAACCGACATCTCTATCCGTGGTAGACCGGTAATTCTTTAGGAAACACATCAGAAATTCACATACTACCGGATATCTCTAATCTCTTTGATAGCTTGCACAAACTTTGCCCACCGATCTTCTTAAGATAGGAAGTTGGATAAGAAGTTGAGAAGCACTAGTGGCAAACTTACCCTTATAGTTCTATTCAAAGCATTTATAATAGCCTTATGTCGATACATCCAATTCATTCCCAAAATTACATCTATATCCCGGTCCTTTAGGATAATCATGGTAGTGGGAAAATATGCCCACCTGTGTTTATGGGTACCGGTATACCATTTCCTTAGTACACGACGCCCCCCAAGCATCAGATAAAGAAATTTTCCTTTGTTGTCCCAATTGAAATTTCATACTTCACAACAAATGCTCTATTGATGAAGGAATGCGCGCGCTGTAATCAAAAAGTATAATCAGCAGGATGATTGGCAACAGAAACATACCCATCATCACCGGCTCTCCTTCCGAATTTCCCCGGCTTGAATATAGAAAACCCTTCCTGCCTTCCTCTCATCTTTGCCCTTCCGAGCATTCTCGATTGTGGTTCTTGTTTGGTGCTTGACCGTTGTTGATTGGCAGGGCCTTTCGATAATGTTGATTAGCTCTCGCTTAGGATATGGACATTCCTTAGAGAAATGACCAGTCCTTCCACAATTGTAACATGGAAAGTTGTGACCTCGTGATGTTGGAATATTACCACTAGGAACATTGGTTGACTGTGAGTCCGGATAGGTTATAGCAGGACGGACATTTGATCTGCTGCTCAACTTTGAAATCAAGGTGGACGATAAGGAGGACGATAATGGTTTGTCTTTGGATGATAAATCACTTCTCTCGCCTCTTTTGGTTTCCACCAAAAGGTCCAGACGCAACACATTCATTTTTTTCTTCTTGAGCTCCTTATGTCGCCGATACTTTGCCTCTCAAGCAAGTGCAATATTTATCGCCTCATGATAAGTGATATTGGTACAGTTGTCATCATTGTTCCCAGATTTGGTATTCAGACCTCTCATGAACCATTTTTTTTCTTGGCATCCGTATTGACATGTTCGGTGCATATTGTGACAGTGATTGAATCTTCCTACATATTGCATCACAGTTTGATCTCCTTGCTTCAAGGCAAGGAACTCTTCTAACTTCATAGCCATCACTCCTTGTGGATATAATAGGCTCTAAAAGCAAGACGAAACTCTATCCAAGTTAATGGAACATCTCAAGGGTTGCATGGCCATAAGGTTTGCATACCAAGCACCCCATTGCACCTCTAAGTTGTGGGCGGCAAACACCGGCTTCAAAATTCGTGCAATGAATAAGATCAAATTTCTGCTCCATGGTCCTAAGCTACCATCGCCTCCAATGGTTCATCACCTTAGTGAACACCGGGGTTTTGTATCCGTGAAGTCAACATATGTAGCCTCATGCCCGTTAGGATTGCGCCCGCGATTTCTATGCATCCGATTTTGATTACTTTGAGCCATCTCATGAAGCAAACGAGAATTTTCCACAACCACATTGACTAATGCAGCGATAGCATCACCAAATTGGTCGGCATTGGTGGCGGGTTGGGGATATCATCATCATCTTGTGAAGTACTGTGAATATGCGATCCTCACAGACGACGACGATCCGCTCATAACAAACCAAACTTTATTCACAAGCCTTTATTCAAAGATCCTAAAGCTTACTACAACGCATTACATCGGTGCCACTTATTTAAACACAAGACCACATCTAAACAAGACTACTTAACTTAACTAGAAGTAATTATTTCACAACTCTACTCCTTTTCGCGATTACATCAAACTTCAGTGCTCAGATCCATTCCGGAATTATTACCGCCTTCACTATCACTTTCATCAATCATTACTAATTCTTGGGATCTTCTTCTTCTTCTTCCGATTCACTTTCATCGGCAAGGATGACACCGGATCCAATGCATCAACTTGGGGTTCATGATTTGGATCTAGGAGATTGCTTAGCCTATGAACTTCCTCATCTTGTATATGTATTATGCTCTTCTAAGTCTTCTACATAAAATTCTAACTCATGAGTTCTAACTCTAGCTACATTTTCCCTATGCCAAGCTTCATTCCTTCCTTCCACTGCATTTAACTAACATACGCTCATAGCCTCGTGAGTCGTGGTAAGACGCCTTAATTGTTCCCTGTAATCGCCCATCCGAATGGCGCCCATAGCCCTATCTCTAGTAGCTTGGGCTAACTCTGCAGAAATCTCTCAGTATTTCTACCGGAGATCGTGCCTAGAATCAGCATCGCTAGCACCATCATTCCTAGGGGCAAGTTGGTGACGAGGAACTCCTTTGGGTCCAAAGTGGACTTACGGGCGCCATCTTGGCACGAGCCATATCAGAGGAAACCAATTTAATCCAAGTAAGACCACTTGATCAAAGTCTAAAGAGCAGCTATGATGGATTACATTCCTCAATTCGGACTCACTACTCAACTCTGCACTAAGAGGTGAAGGAAGTAACGAGTGAATTATGCATGATGCATGAATCGTTCTACTTAACAAAAACATCAAAGTTTATAATGCACATAAACAACAACATTTTTTTTTTATATAGGGCATAGTAAGATTACTACTCCACCACACAAGACCCTTTTTAATCAAATAAGGAATGGTGAGAAAGAAATAAGATAAGTCGAAGCAATTTGGACCAAACTATCAAGTTAAATTTAGTCATCCAAATCATTTTGAAGTTTTTGTAAAACAATACAACAAAACCCTTGTAACGATCGCTCGATACCATTCTCGTAATGGCGTAACCTCCTAAATTATAGGGCCCACATGCACTGCCACCGCCCAACGACCTTTGACATTTATGCATATGTTACCGATAACTTAAGAAGACTGTCGGGTGTCCATGGGAACCCCGAATCATCCACGATTTTCGAAAGCAGGATCACATTACGTAGTCATTGCGAAGATACAACATTTATCCAAATATCAACACACAGAGTAAATCAGCGGAAGTCTTACAATAACTTAGTTTACAAAACATTTATTTCAAACCTTACAAACTAAGTTCGATTATTATTACAAAACGAAGTAGTGGAGTGGCATTATAATATATACAAAACACACAAATATCACTGCCCTGCCCAAGGGCCACACATTACTTATCATCATCGCACTGAACAACAGTCATGCAGCACGATCCAAAACAGATCTGCTCATGAGCCTCACCTGCAACAAGGGTCAACGAACCCTGAGTACAAAAGTACTCAACAAGACTTAACCGAAATGAAAACTGATAAGACTCTGTGAATGCGTGCTCGTGGATTCAAGGTATGCTTTTAGTAATAATCAAAGTTCTTTTGCTTAAAAGCACTTTAACAAAATTCTTTGTATCAAAATTTCAAAATCTCATATGATCATATACAAAGTCGACACACGATCCGTAATAAGATCATGAAACTTCATATCCAACACTTTCTCAAACCATTCTCGAGTTCCAGTTATTAATACTACGATGATGAACAGTGAGTTGAGTCTCCATAACCGAGGAGCAACGACGATTCGAACCGATTATAAACCCAGCTGGGACTTCCAGACCACACGACATATGCAGGTCCCTGACCTACATATACCAACCTACCCTTGGATCCTCTGAAACAAGAACGGGTCCGCGCCACCCGAGAGCACAGCACACCTCAAATCCGGCCACATTCCAGCCACGAGGGTACACGCTACTCCCGCCATCTCTCCACTCCCAGTGCGCGAGTAGCCATTCTCGTAATAGAATCGCCAAGTTTAGGCTTACCGGAGTATGTGGTTAGTACTACAAATTCTCACCTCATGCAATTCAACAACGGACGTGCCTTTTAATCGACACAAAGTGAAAGAACCCGCCACAAGACCTCCATGTCTTGTGGCTCACACACACCGAGTCCGCTTGGGTCTAGATTTATTACTCCACATTCCCATATCACATGCTAACATAATTAACCAATGTTCCATTTAAAACTTGCAGGTGACAGGTATCACCCAACTCTGATCGGTCTAAGCAGAGCTAAGCATAACTAGGCATATACGATTTTTAAACGGGTAACAAGGTAGATATGGAACAACAAGGTTGATAATGCAACAATTAGGTTTCCACTTGACTTCTAATCACTTAATGCAATATTGAAAAGCAAAAGCGAAATCAATTTGTAAAATACAAGGTAGGGTTATATGCATCCGGGCTTGCCTTTCGTTGACGGAAAAGTCTGCTCTGCGCGACGCTTCACACGCGTCTTCGATCCGACTTCAAATGCATGTGATCAACCTCCTCCGCAACTTGATTAACTACCACGCGTGCTCACCTTCGTTTACTACACGTAGTAACAATGCCATGTTTACATGATGTGGAATATGAAACATGATGCTCGATGATGGATACAAAAATTAATAAATTGGATACAATTTTTCTTCGCAGTACAGTTACAAACCAAACTAACCAAACCATATTCGTAACTGATGCGACCACGCTAGCACCGATCACTTTGGTGAACTATCTGACCACTATGGTGAGCTATCCGACCACTATGGTGAACCATCCGACCACTATGTTGAGCTATCCGACCACTATGGTGAACCATCCGACCACTATGTTGAGCTATCCGACCACTATGGTGAGCTATCCGACCACTATGGTGAACCATCCGACCACTATGTTGAGCTATCCGACCACTATGGTGAACCATCCGACCACTATGGTGAACCATCCAACCACTATGTTGAGCTATCCGACCACTATGGTGAACTATGCGAAGCAAAGATCGTCGGTGAGGGAGAACCGGCGACTGCAGCGATCAAAATGAGTAAACAACAACTGACTAAAGACTACAGCATCGAAACGAAACCGTAAGTACACTGATTACAGACAACGGCTCACCGAAAAGCTCTGGCCACGATGACACGGCCGCAGCGGTGAAGTTGCTGACCTCGAGGAAGAAAAACGTGGACAATGAAGTTCTCGGCAATTTCAAAGCGATCAAGGCTAGCTGGCTGGATTCGCAAGGAAAAGACGGAACTAGGACGGCCTTTACCGAGATGGCAACAGCGCTAGGGAGACGATGCGAGCTTGTTGGAGCGACGACAACGACGGTGGTGAAAACAAAGGAAGAAAAACGACGATGACGACGTCTTGGTACTTATAGCGCGGCGCAGAAGCTCAAGGAAGCCACGACGAAACCATTTCCCTCGCCAGCGCGACATCAAAGACGGCCACGACACGCCTGGAACGCCGAAGAAAGACCGACAGCAATGTAGCTTAGGCGGTGAACACTGTTCACAAAAATTACAAAATTTGCCAGACGCCAAAATTCACAAATTACTCTCAAATCTTCATAACAACTCAAAAATCTCCAAAAACAAAAGTTGTTCAAAAATCGAAAGTTCTACAACTTTGCTTCTATAGCCATCTCCTATTCGGCCTACATTTTGAAATGCACACTTGAATTCAAAACGGGGACATTTAAAGAATTACGCCTTTTCAAATTACTTCAAATTTTACCAAACAAACTTTGAATTTAAGTCAAACAATACAATTCAACACATACCACACGAATATAAACTTGTTTTAGTGTATGCATCACAAAGTTTTCACCAAATGCCAAATGCTTTGCAATGCATATGATGACATGTCAGATTTTAGTATTTTAAACACCCGAGGTGTTACATCAGTTCACCGGGAATGCTTTTTGGGACTTCTGCGATGAAAGGAGCATAGTAGTAAAATACGTCTCGGTGGCGCACCCTAGAGCTAATGGACAGGTCGAGTGGGCAAATGGCATGATCTTGGATGCGTTGAAGAAGAGGGTGTATAGAGAAAATGGCAAGGCTCCCGAAAGATGGCTCAAAGAGTTACCAGCCGTGGTCTGGGGACTCAGAATTCAGCCCAGCCGTAACACCGGCGTCTCGCCATACTTTATGGTTTACGGCACTGAGGCGGTCCTCCCTGTAGATATAGCTTTCAGATCAGCACGGGTAGAAAACTTCGACGAAGGCAAGGCCAATGAAGTACGGGAGCTAGAAGTGAATAGCGCCGAAGAGAAGCGGCTCGATTCTTGTGTACGTATGGCCAAGTACCTTGCTGTTTTGCGCAGGTACTACAACAAGAACGTTAAAGAGCGGTTTTTCATGGTCGGGGACCTAGTCCTGAAGTGGAAGATGAACCAGGCTGGTGTCCATAAACTCGCAACCCCATGGGAGGGGCCCTTCATGATCAAGGAGGTCACACGACCAACGCCTTACTGAGTTAGTTTCACCCGGATGGTACGGACGTATTCAAACTCATGTGGCACATCGACAAGCTTAGACGTTTCTATGCTTAACTACTAAGATATGTACCCCTTTTGTATTTTCGATTTACTTCAATAAAGCTATTATTATTTCTCCACCACTCTAATGTGTCACTTGACTTATATGGTTATTCTAACTTAGCCAAGAAAAGCCGACCACCACTCCTTCTATGGTTTTTTTGGAGCAGGACACATCTCCGGTTCCTCCCAACACGTGCATGGGATCCGCTCTCTCACGCTATGGTGATCGGCAGAGTCCCCTTGGTTTGACTTGTCAAGCGTCAAGTGTGCATGGTCATGCACCTCACACTCCGACCACATGGCAAACTAGGGCCGCACAAACTTTTCGGGATGATGTGTCGGGTAAAATGGTACAACTAAGCAGAACGTTATTATGTTCTCACTTAGTTCCATCAACATAAGTTTCAAGCTTAAATATGCTTTATACAAAGCAAACAAGCTTATAATGATATACTGATTACGTTATTACAAGCTTGCACGAAGAGGCCTAAGTTTACAATAACACAACTATGTCCTCCTTCTATAGCTCTAAGCCTATTACATTGGTCGGCCTGGGCGCCATGGCACCCATCGTTTGTTGCTCCGATATTCTACTCGAGTCTCGGGGACTCTTGTGCTAGCCGAGTGAAGGGGATGGTTCTCGCCGATGCTGGCTGGTCGAGACCATGAGCCGTCGGTTGGCTAGCAACAGATGGCGTTTCAGTGACTTGTTGATGGCATACCCTGTACAAGTGCTGTCCCACCTCCACACAGATTAATGTCGCCAATTATCTTTGACGACATGTGTCCAATTGGGCCACCAAGCTCCTCCGCCTTTGTGGGTCTACTTCCTTTGGGTATCCAGCCTCCAAGCACTTGAGATCGATCGAGAGGGTAGTGGGCACGCACCATGCTTAGCATATGGGCGCCAGATACTCACCCGCCTCCTTAATGAACTCCTGGAACCATCCCCATGCTTGTCTCTGCATCTCTCGACCATCCGATTTGGGGGTCCTTGGCTCTTCCTCTGTGAGCGCCCGGTCGACAAGGTCGAGGATGGGCAAAATGCCGATTGCCACTTCACGCACCGGGTTCTTCCATGTGTCCCGATCCTCGGTGGCCTCGAGGCATTGTGCTTTCAAACCGCCACGCTCTTTCATCACAGCCTTCTAGATGCCTCTTGGCATTGGCTTTTAAAACCGCACACCGCACAAGACATCAAATGTAAAGGCACGACAAGTCAAGGCGGGCAATGTAATGAGAACGGTGGCACTGTAATACTTACTCTTCAGTTCCTCCTTCATTTTGGTGTGTGGTCTCGAGTTGAGACCGGGCTGCGTGCGATTTCTCATTGTCCTCCTTCGGTGACCACACTCTGCGGTCACACGGCTATTCTCCTCTTGAGGCGGGTTACTTCAGCTTCTAAGCCCGTGACATTACAATTATCATTACCAACAATGCAACAACACGTGTCATACACTTGATGTGACAAAATGACAACTTACTTGTTTTTGACGCTCTTTGTCATTGAGCCTGGCCGATCGAGTTACGTTCTGCTTTTTCTTGCTCTGTCTTCTCCCGGTCGGCGGCTTCAAGTTGGCGGCGCAGTTGCCCACCTCGGCCGCCAGTTCTCTATTGCTCGCCGTGATTCCCTCAATCTGGTGAAGCACCTCTTTCGGTACTTTGCGGTCTTCATCAAGTCCTGCATATAAGCAAGCTAAGTCAGACAGTTTGACTACATTACATGGTCAAGTGGTCAAGCCAAACATACCGGACTTCGTCACCAAACGCTTTGTCATTGCTCAACTTTTTGGGTCTCTTCGATCTCGGGGATTTCTTCATACATAACCCACTCGTCGTTCCGCCTGCGCGACACATATACATGTTGTCATTTGTCTTTGGGACGGCCTAGGATCTCTTCGACTTCGTCCTCTTCGGCCTCTTGTTCAGGGGGCGGCGCTGGGTCGGAGATAGTAGTCTCCGCGACCACTATGGCTTTCCCACGAGCCGTAGCATCGGCAAGCGTATTTTGTGCCAACTCCGGTTGCTGCTCCTCGGCTCGGTCTGGTTTCCTTGGCGCCAAGGTATCCGCCTCAGCAGGGCTAGTGCTTGGAGCATTTGTACTTTGCTCGGCTGTCTTCTTGACCAGCTGCTCGGGGACTGACGTTGGGCTGCTCGTGTGCTGCACTTCCGGTGGAATTTCTTCTACATGTTGTTCCATGATTAGTCGCCGAAAGCGCTTCTTTCCGCCAAGATCTTGGCGAAGTTGTATAAACCGGCTATCTCGGTCGGGATTTTCGGTGGACGCCGACCTAATATACCGTAGAAAGTTCAGAAGACAATAGTATTCAATACAAACTATAATATTATATCAAAGTTACAGATACTTACATACTCGAAGCCGCGGAATAACGTGGCGAAGGAACGCTCTTCGACCGCTACCGCTCCACGTGCTTTCGGCGGGTTCCACTGTGTCTTTTTCCATCACCTGCATCGCATCGGGTTTGGTGCTTGACACTTCCCATGCTTGTTTTTTTTCGTTGTTGCGGTGGTCGGTGGTGCGATCTTTCGCCGCGCATGAGGAGCTACCCCGCCTGTTGACCCCATTTGTCTCCTCCTCTTTCGAGGGATGAGTCGGAAGATGTCCGCATCCTCTATTTCATCGTCGAAAGGGGAAGATGGCTCGAGACGTTTGTTGGCATCGGCCGCTTGCTAGCAGCCTTGGCGTTACATCCTCCCCAACTCCGAAAACCGCCCCCCGACGCCTTCTTGATCGGCATCGGTATGGGCGGTTGAGCCGGCAATTTGCGGCCAATCCACGCCAGGGGCGGAGACATGAATCTCGCTGCTCGGTCATGACCATTACTACGGGAAACATAAAGGAGACAACGGTCAAATTTTTTGTTGCAACATAAATCTCTGTGTACAAGGAGGCATCATTTACCTTTGGGGAGGTCGGGCCAGCTTGAAGGCGTGTTTCGATGTCGTTTAACCCGCCATAATTGGGGTCGGCTAGATTGAATAGCTCCCCAATTCTGGCCTTCATTTCTATCTTGTCGAGCGCCTCTTTTCTGGTCCTCGTCGGATCTGCGCTACCCTGGTACTCGAAGCCAGGATGTACCCTCTTTTGGCAGGGCTAGATCCTTCGGCTGATGAAGTTCCCGACCACGCTTGGACCATCCAGCTTTTCCCCAGGATCAACCCGAGTAGTTCGTGATCCGCTCCAAGTGCTCGGGCTTCTCGACCACCGTTTCTTCTTCTCCGGAATCAACCCCACGTCACACAGTGGTGATCGTGTTCGGCTCTTCAGCGGATGTAGAACCATTTCTTGTACCATTCGCCCAAAGGAGGTGTTCCATGGGTAGTGCAGTATCGGGCCTTCATACCATCACGTAGATTGAGGTATACGCCCCGGCTATCTTCGAGCCTCCGCTCCCTTTCTTCCATGAGCATGTAAGCAGATGGCTAAAGAGGTCGAAATGAGGCTAGAAGCCACCATAAGCTTCGTAAAGATGGATGAAGGTGGAGACAAGAAGAATCAAGTTGGGATGCGATTGCAAATCCCAATCTCGTAATATAAGCAGAGCCCTCAAGGAAAGGGTGCACTGGAACCCCAAAACCCCGCTTGAAGAAATCCTCGAAAACCACAATCTCACCTGGTTGTGGATTGGGAAGCTTTTCTCCTTCCGGCGCACGCCATCCCATGAAGTGCCTTGTTGTGGAGCACTCCCATGGCGACGAGGTCTTCGATGGTCTGCTCATTGCTCCTTGACTTCCACCACTCCTTCGCCATGACTCCACCTTTCTTCTGAGCGTTTCTCTTTGCCATTGATCTGCCCTTGTTAAGAGGGTGGATGCGGTGGAGGAGGGATTGGTGGTGATTTTCGGAGGAGTAGGGTTCGGCGAGAGGAAGAAGAAGGTTGCGGCGGTGAATGACAATGGGGATTGGTAAAAAGTAACTTACCAGCTCTATATTATAAATAACCAAGGGCTCCATCATTTCGACCGCCCGAGATTCTTGGGACGCGTGCGCACGCGCCGCAGACGATTGTTTTCACAACCTCGAGATCTACGCCAGCAAACGTGCCCCTTCATTTCCAGTGTACGCGCCTCTTCGTTGATAATGTGAGAGGGCCCACACTGACATACCTCCATACAGGCGCCAAGAGACTGTTTGTCAGAAAGAGTAAGAAGGCAGAGTGATATGTTATATCCATATGCTTTTTTGACCAGACGTGGCAGATTGGACTTGACAGAGTAATGAGATAAATAAATACACCAAATAATAATACAATCGGCGTTCTTTTCTTTTGGCTGCATATCTTGAGCTCAATGATGGACCGGACCAACGCCATGCTTGGGGATCGCTTGCACCATCGCTGCAGTGCTCGGGATCGCCTGCACCATCGCCGTGTTTCGGGCACCGCCGCACCACCGCCACGCTTGGGGACCGCTCTGCCATCGATGTGCTCGGGACCGTCTTGACCATTTGCTTTCGGAGATCGTTCTTCTCAGCTACATGTGATTTGTACTCACATACAGTTGAGAGACATTTATTTAGACCTTGCTACAAGGCTCATACTCGCCTTCCAAAGAAGCTCGGGGACTACATCGATACGACGATGCACTGTCGGTGCATCTCAGACGCTCTTTGTCTGACGATTGGATTCTCAACTTAGCGGGAATTCTTTTTAGACCTCGCACCACGTGCCTCGTCACCTACTACCGTGCTCGGGGACTAAGTGGGTACACTTCACCTTGCGGTGAATGTGTTTGTTTTTTTCACCCCTACGCCTCTGATGATCAAGGATGCTACGCTTCAAGACGCACTTACATTTCTTTTCAGAAATACAAGTGGGCACACTTCCCAGGATGAAAATCTTTTTCTTTTTTCTTAAGAGCACCATATATTCTTTGGACAACCGACTTTTCCGGCGACAACGGTGGTCAGAGACGTCAAGGGCTCAAGCCTTACTTGTCGGAGAAGGTTAAAATGGCGTGTCGCATCATAATACATGGTGCTCGGGGACTAGCTGTGGGGGTATTAACCCCTATACCCTTATGGCTAAGCTTGGGCCGGCCCGGATCGATGGGTTCGGTCCACCAAAAGACAACGTGCGGCCCAGTTAACCTAATCGGAGTCCCGCGCAAGGAGTCAAGGCGGATTTGGCGATCAATCAAGATCCTGGTCGATTAGAATAGGAATCCTTATCCGACCACATATGGCAATTGTAACTGGCTAGGATTAGTTTCTAGATCTGTAACCCTGCCCCCCGAGCTATATAAGGCGGGCAGGGGACCCCTCTAAAAATCATCTCTCATTGACATACAGCAATACAAATCAGACGTAGGACGTAGGTATTACGCCTTCTTGGCGGCCGAACCTGGATAAAACCTTGTGTCTGTCTTGCGTCACCGTCTTGTTTGTAGCTTGCGCATCTGTCTGCCGACAATCTACTACCTTGGGTATACCCCTAGGTAGACTGCCGACCATATTTCGTCGACAAAAACTGATCTGATCTACATCTTAAACGATGAGTTATGGTTTTATCGGCTGTTTTATATCAATCTTAATCGTGCATAGTGTGTGGTTAAAGCATGTTCGATCTTGAGTAGATCTATTGGTTGGCGAGAACCGTTCCATGGCTCGTTATCATGGCCTGTGGGATTCTGCCTCTCACCCCACTATTAGCACCGTGGAGTGGGGATCGTTAGTTGATAGATCCGTTCCTGAGAAGGCATGACCTTAACTGTGCGCTATGCCTGAATCGGCTGTTTAGCCGATATCGAATGCTTTCACGAACAGTTCACATCATGAGATCATTGAAGTAGAGATAAGTTGAAAGATATGTTAGCCCCATGATCTTATTATTGTATTACGGCCTGCATGATTATGCCTCATGCCCCACTGATATTAGTAATGTGTTAGGGTCATCGAGTCTATTGTCGTTTCTATGGCCTGCATGATTCTGCCTCATGCCCCACTGGTCATGGCGATAGATGAGATCTAACATGTTCATTAGATTTATCTTTATTAAATGGTTAAGTGGTGTTGAATTGTTTCTTTATATAAAAAGGGGTTCGATTACTTGTAATCATTGGCTCAGTTTAAACCAATCATCATCGATATCTTATTGCCATTGATTAAATTATTGCTTGAATTATATCTATCTTGGATGATAACCGATTCTTCTTACACAACCCCATGAGCTTTAACCGATTTATTCTTATAAATATGCTGGAATCGGCTATTTAGTCGATTTCCTCTCATATCGGCTCTCAGAGCCGCACATTCGGGACTGTCTGGCAACATCGGTATGTTCCGCCCTTAATTACTGATGAACTTTCTCTCCTTGTTAATTGTAGGGTCAAATTGACTGGCACGTCTCGGGAGGATTGCGCAGGATCGACCACCCTTGCGCTAAAGCTAGGCGGATCTGCTCCATTGAGCAGACCCTTCCGGCTTGCTGCGTGTGTCCTCGGCACGGAACGAAATTCTGTGTCAACACCTGTGTATAAGGAAATCTTCATTAGGAGGCTTAAATTAGTTTATAACAAATGGATGGCAAAGAGGATACAATACCTTCTCTGCAGTAGCCTCTATCTGAAAAGAAGGAACAGCTGATGATGCACTAATAGCCTCTGGTTGGATCGGCTCTGAGCTTTCAATATTGGTATCTGCAATGTCACATTTTAGTTCATAATTATTGTAGAAGAATAAAAGGGACGTTTAACTTCCTTACCATCAGTTGCATGCTGAGCTGGGGAATCAACAGGATCATTAAGTGGGCTGTCAGGCTCCTACTGGCACGTCTCGGGAGGAATACGCAGGATCGACCACCCCTGCGTTGAAGCCAGGCGGATCTACAGCTCCATCGAGCAGACCCTTCCAGCTTGCTCGTGTGCCCTCGGCACGGGACGAAATTTTGTGCCGACAGTATGAATGAAGAATAGATTTCATATTGATGATTGGTCTTCACCAAGCTATTAAATTAGACTTCACATTGCTATTGCGGAGCTTAATTGGAAACTAATGACTATCCTCTACTCCAAGATAGCAAAGGTATCATTGTAATGTGCATGATCATTTTCATCCATTACTAGTATGCGATTAGTGCATATAGTACATGCTTGTAGGATCATGCATAACAAATGAAAATTTTAAAATTCATAGCCTACCCTTGCTTGAATGGTTAAATGATCAAGTGGTATGTGTATGAGTTTGTTCATGAGTTAGTGAACCCAAAGTACTTGATCTATTTTGGATTGCTAACAAGTGACAAATACAACATTGGCAATATAACCCTTGCAAGAGGTGTGAAGAAGCTTGTCATTGGATCAAACCAGACTTAGAAGCTTAGGCAAATCAATTTAGGTTGAGTCAACTTAGAAGCTCATGATAGTGACAAGAGTACAAGCACAAGACAACAATGCAAATGGATATCTAGTTTGTTTGTTTCAAGTAGTATCTAGACTCAAATAGTTTATCAAGAATTCACAAGTGGTGTCTAGATCAATCTACAAGTGATATCTTACAAGTGGTACTCATGAAGATAGCAAATGTTCAAGAAATGATTTTATTGACAAATCCAACAAGTGGTTCCATACTAGAAAAATCTTTCAAGTGATGTCACATTTCTACACGTGGTATCAATCATACAAGACGGTGGTTCCACAAGTGATCCTCAACTTTAAGTGATCATCAATGATGAAAGTTCTCTCACCTACAAGAGCTTAAGTTTATCAAGTGAATGACCCATGCTATGACATAGGGGGAGGTGCCCCACCAATTGGTATCAAGGTCAATGATCCTATATGTGGTATCTCAAGAGCTATACAAGTGGTATCGTTCCAACATGTGTGGTGATATCCATAAAAATGAAGATTCAAGTGTCAACCATCTACCCCAACCCTTTGTATCAAAAGAGGCATACCCTTTATAGAAATTGATGACAAAGGAGGAGAAATTGAGACAAAGAAATGACAATTGGGGATTTGGACATGGACAATGGACAAAGAGGGAGCAACATTGAAGAAAATGAGAAGGATCAAATTCTTGGACAATGAGAAGCACACAAGTAGGGGGAGCAAGCTCTTGAACTTTGATTCATTGCATTTTGATATGTGCATATTCATGTGCTTGCTTGCATTGAATAAGTTTTTAAATTTGATATGCATGCTTGTGTGGTGTATGCTAGTTACAGAATTTGGTTGATGATTTGATAACTTCATGCATAGGTTGGTAGCTAGACTTGTATTTCTACACGTGGTACTAGAACCTTGCTTATAATGTTGATCTCACGGGGTTTCTAGTATTTTTGTTGTCTAGCTACTCATGGTGCTAAGGATGGTGTTAAAAGTGCAACTCCGATTGGTATCACGCTTCAAAAGTTTACTCTATACGCCTTAGCATCATTTGGTAGTAATTACTGTCCCACAATTTCAATCTATGCATATGTGCGAGCTTCAAACCAAACACTCTAGCACATATATAGGGCAGGCTAATACTACCAATTTAGGTTTGTGGTACTTGTCCAAAATCATTTACACATGGTAAAATTGCTTGGTCAAGCAACATGAATCCAAAAGAGCTTAATTTCCATATCTATGTAGAGTTGTCATCAATTATCAAAAAGGGGGAGATTGAAAGGTCCTTGTTTGGTTTTAATAATTGAGTGACAACCTTGGTGGACTAATATGTGTTTGAGTGATACATAGGTGATTAGTCCATAAGTACATGTGTGTGAGCAACATATGCCATGATGGTGAAGATGGCTCGGAGTTGCTGCAAAGCTTACACATGTGATGATGAAGGAGCTCATTGCACATGAGACATGACATTGAGTCATGTGATCAAGGTGGAGAAGATCAAGACATGACTTGGCTCAACGGACCGGTTGCAAGTGTGAAGGGCAAGCTGAGTGATGACTTGGCGCCGATGGACCGAAGCAACGGTGAAGAGCAAGTGAAGTCAAAATCGATGAACCAATATGGTCACATGATGATATGGAGTGGATCATATCATTGTCGATCATGTTGGTGCATGTGTTGCATCGACATTGGAGGAGATGGAATGGAATGCGCAAGGCAAAGGTATAACTTAGGATATTTCATTTCACCGGTCATAGGTGTGCAGAGAAGTTGATGACCGGGTTTAGAATAGGTAGCCGTACTATCAAGAGGGGCAAACTTGTTTGCATATCGGTCATATAGTGCCACTCGAGTGATCTAACTTTGCATCGTTACTAGGATCGAGTGGCGTGGTAAGTTGAGTGGCTAACTCCTTAAAAATGATTGTGAACATGCTAACACATATACACATGGTGGTGTTGGCATATTTGCAAAGGAGGAGAAGTTGGAGTTGAAGCGGATCAACTCGGTGAAGAAATAGAGGTGAAAAGTGGTCCCTGGAGGTGACCGGATACATGCCTCGGGAGGACCTACGTGTCCGGTCAATTTTAGCCGCGGCGCGCTGGCTGGCCGAAGGCAAGGAGTTGGGACTGGACGCTGGCCCTGGTTTCACCGGCGCGTCCGGTCACCTTTTGAAGGATGGCGTGTTGGCGCGAACGGGCGCGCAGGGGCTGAGTTCGGCGGCCGTGACGTATGGTGACGTGGCGAGGCGCTGGAGGCGATCTTGGCATGCAGTGAGGATCGGACGCCGTCGTGGGTCCGGTCGCGGTTCATATGACGCATCAGGTCATTGAATCGAGGCTCTCAGAGCTCTCTGTTCGTGACCGGACTATGGGGCTCGAGCGTTAGGTCGTGCCAGCGGTGCGTCCGGTCGTCTTGTTACCGTTGGCGCGTGAAGTTACCATTGAGATCGGGTGGCTCCGGTTGAAACCAGACACGTGGACGGCGTAACGCGACCGGACGATGGTCCAGCGCATTCGGTCATTGCGACCGGCGCATCCGGTCAGCCTGAAAAACGCCCAGTGAAGGGATAACGGCTAGTTTTGCCCGTGAGGCCATAAATAGAAGTGTTGGCCGGCCTTGGCTGGTTGCTGAGCACCCTTTAGCCTTGGTGGCTTGTGTAGGTGTGCTTGGGAGCCCTCTAACTCACTTATGCTTGATAGTGATCATCCAATCGAGTGAGTGAGTGATTCTAGTGCGATTGCATCATGAGGTTGCATCGAGTGGCACTAGGTGTTCGAGTTGCAAGCCGGTGGTGCTTGTTTCTCTTAGAAGTTGCCACCTCCTAGATAGCTTGGTGGCTTGTGACTCTGTTGAAGCACGCGAGAAGATTGTGCGATGCTTCGGAGGAGGATTTGTGAGGGGGATTGTGCTCACCCCGCGGAGATCGCGAAGAGCAACTCTAGGTGAGCATGTCATTGAGCTACCCTCACTTTCGGGGTAGGTTGTTGCGATGCCCGACGTGCGGGCTTGGCGGGTGATGCCAATTAGCCGTCGAACCACCAAGTGAGCGGTCGACACAACGGAGACGTAGCTTGGTGGCAATCAAGTGAACCTCGGAAGAAAATCACCGTGTCAACATTGTCTTCATTATCTTCTCGGTGGTTTGCATTCCGTGCAACACAAGCTTGTATTTACACTTCATACATTGTGCTTGTGTAGTTGCTCTTGTGACTAGTTTAGCTTTAGTAGCTTGCTAGTTGCCTTCTTGCTTGTGTAGCATAGAAGTAGCTCCTTTACGTGGCTAATTTGATTTTAGTAACATTGTTAGTCACATTGCTTAGTTTGTGTAGCTAAGTATTTTGCGCTCTATAATTTAGCTTGTGTAGCATTGTTATTGAGCATTGCTAGTGAGCTTAGGTGGCTTTGTGCTTTTGCATCACTAGTTGTGTAGGAGCTCCCCTGGTTGTATGAAGTACTAGTGCATAGGTTTGTGTGACCTTGCTCTAGAATTGATTAGGTGAGCTCTAGCTAGCCCGGCACCTTTGTTGCCTCTTTAGGATATTTATAAGGTGCTTGTGAACTTAGATAGAGGGGTGTAGTCTTTGCTAGACCGATAGTTTTAATTCCGCATTTATTTCGGTTAGCCAACATGATTAAGTTTTAGAAAGGACTATTCACCCCCCTCTAGTCCTCCATCTCGACCCTACACCCGCTCTTCCCCTTTCTCTCCTCTCTCGCTCCCCCACCCTCGGCCTTGTCGCCCACCGGTGCTTTACCTCCACCCTCCCCTAATCGGAATCAAAGGAGAAATTTCTAGGCCACTCGACCATACCGCCAGCGTGCCGCCCACCCCCGCCAGTCCATCCCTACCCTCCCCTATTGCCAATCAAAGGAGGAAAGCCAGACCCCTAGTCTCCACCACGGATCTGCCTAGATGTCACTTGCCGCCTCGCTCGCCGCCACTTCACTCACCACCACTAATCCAACCACCTCCCTTTTCAATCCTCAACCACAAATATCCTTCCTTAACCCGAAAACCCCAAACCCTAACCCTAACCCACGAAACCCTAATATGGATCAAAGCTCACCAAGGTCGAGAAGGTCAACAAAGATGGAAATCGAGGAGGTCAACGGAGATAGAGATCGTCGGAGAAGAGGAGGTAACCATCAGATTTGGCTTTTTTACTTCCTCCTTGATCTCTTTTGTTCTAATTCTATGTTACTTATTTCCTTTTTTGTTTTAGTTGATTTAGACGGTGAATTTATTTCTATTTCTTTTGGGGCGGGGGTTAAAATAAAAGTGCACCATCTAACAAACTATAAATATGGTTATGCTATCATGAAAGTTTAATCATCCAGAGATGGTTATACTACAAGGAAAGTTTAAGCGAAATAGGGGAGGTCTGTTTCTCTGTGCTCTTCTAGTTCCTTGGGTTCTTCTGTTTCTTTACCTGTGTTGATTCAAAAGCAGCTCCTTTCGTTCTAAATATTTTATTTGTATTTATCATTGCCCTGTTCGTTTAAGCTGGTTTGGCTTATAAGCCATGGCTGAAAGTACCGTTGGCTGGTTTGGTGTGAGAGAAAAATAATGTTCGTTGGCTAATAAGACATGGCTTATAAGCCAAATACGACCAAGCGAACAGGCTGCATATCTCAATCTATCTCAAGATTTTTTTTTTCTAAAATTTCAAGGGTTCAAAGATATTTTTGTGATTTAAAAACCTTATCAAGTGCTACCAGATTTTTTTTAACTAAAGAAAGAACAAAATCGTCTTCAAAACCACTCCAAAACCAGTCACTTGAACAGAAAACCACTCCAAAAGCAGGTCACTCAACGGTTTTGGGAGTTTATGAAGTAAGATGTGTGGTTTTAAAGTTGATGATTCATTGAGGTAAAATAGATTTTTTTTTTCAAAGAAATCAAGAAACTTCATGGCCCACGCAGCTGCCCTAGCCTTTGCAGCCGTTGCTGATGTGCCCTAGCCTTTGCATCCGGGCGACATCCGCAGCGGCCACACTCGCCGCCTCGATCATCCGATGCGTTGGCGGCGAGCACCATCTGCCCATCTCGCGGAGGCAGGCGACGAGATGAGCTGAGGCGGGCAGGGCTCGGCAGCATCTCTGGCAGTGGCCGCCGTCCCTTAATTTGGATCATGATTTCACGAAAACAGTAGAAACCGGCATGAAACAAAATCCAACGCACAACTACAAACACGGTTATGCTACCAGGAAAGTTTAAGCATCTCCGACTACAGCCTGTTCGGGAGGCCGTAAACGATCGTGGATTATTTACTGCTGGCTGGTTTGGTGTGAGAGAAAAATACTGTTCCCGACTGGAAATTTACGATCGTTTACGAGCGAACAGGCTGTATAAAACATCTTTATGTTAGCGACGCACATCTGCTGTGTCTTTGACCAGTATCTCCCCCCATCGGAGGTAAGCTACAGTCAAGAGATGGACACACTTTTGACAGTCTGAAGTCTGAACTGATTCGACCACCAGAGCCAAACCAGAAAACATGATAGAAGACTAGCAAGAATGGACAACCATAATGTCAGGTTCAGCCAAATGGCAATCAGCATAGCCCAGACTTTGTTCTACTGCCCGTCCCCAGCTTTGAACTGCAGAGGGCTGCTCTGTTCCTGGCCTGCTGCAAACTACCCTGCTTCCGCCTTCGTTTTGCAGTCCGGACCGATCTTGCAGAAGCAGCAGCTGAACAGCTTGGCTCGGCGTTTCTCCCGTGTCCGGGACTTCTGACGGGGAGCACAAGCACCGCAGGGTAGAAGGTGTGAGCAGCAGCCACGAAGAACTCTGACTTCATCAACCTTTGATGTGTCTCCAGCGGTGGCTTTCAGGGGAGCGTTTCCTGGGGCGGACGCTGCAGGGACGACAGAGATCTTCTGATAGCTCAAGATTCTCGGTTCGGTATCCACTGTGTCACCATCTGCACCGCCATGGAGGCACCCCAGGATATGGGGCGGCTTCTCCTTGGCCTGCCCCACGAGTGGGGAAGGGCAGTCTCTTCTGGATGATACGACGGTTCTGCAGTTTGAGGTGACTGGGTCCTGCACCTCGCGGTCTTCTCTTGATTCCATGACAAGGCTGACGGATGAGTCCTTGGATCCAGCTCTGTTGCAAGAGATAGGCGAAAGGTTGATTCGGATGTCGACGTTGCACCTCAGCAAATTCTGCAGAGACGCACATAGTGGCTTCCAGAAGCTCTCTGATGTTGGGACAACCTCAGGATGGCAGAACTGTAGCTCAGCAACTGCCACACCTACAATTCAGAGCAAAAAAGAATGAAATCTGACGTGTAGAATATCCATAGTTAGGAACACAGTGATGCTAACTGAATGTATGCAGTCCAAATTGGCAGGCAATATTTGATGCCTACTAATGCAAGATGCACCCCCATTAGGAAGACAACAACACTAGCTTATCAACAAGTATACTTATTGCTATGTCATGCATGTGTCCAGACAAACATGTGCTTTCTGAAATGCAGCACTGAGCAACTGTCTGGAAAGGTGTATTAAGGTGGACCACAGCAAACAACAACTACAGGAAGTAGGGACACGCTGTTCAGTAACAAACAGATCTGTCTCCCAATAAAACAGAAGAAAGAGGTCACACACACACAGCAAATTACCTTGGGTTGTATACAGAGACGACAACTTCCCATCCTTCCGTAGTAGATTTTGAAGTGGAGGGGATGAACAGTTTTCAAGAGCTTTCATCCATATCGTCTCCAATACATCTGGATCTCCCAAATTCATGTCTAGAACTTTGTTCTGGGAACAAAGATGGGAACTCGTATCTAAGCTTTCATCTTTCAGTACTGCAGTCCCATCATCTGCACAAAGTACAGCTCACTTATCAGTAAACAGACATATGGCCGTGTTTAGTTGGGTGAAAGTTGGAAATTTGGCTACTGTAGCACTTTCGTTTTTATTTGGCAATTAGTGTTCAATCATGGACTAATTAGGTTCAAAACGTTCGTCTCGCAATTTCCAACCAAACTGTGCAATTAGTTTTTTTTTCGTCTACATTTAATGCTCCATGCACGTATCGCAAGATTCGATATGATGGCTATTGTAGCACTTTTTGGAAAAAGTTTCCGCGAACTAAACAAGGCCTACTGATAAAGTGACATTGACACAGTTCCACTTCACAGTGCTTCTTACTCTCAAATATTTCAACATTCAGGAGAGATTAAATTAAGGGGGCAGAGAATATCAATTACCTGTCTGACTTTCAGTAAACATGCTTGAAACTGCAGTATCATCTAGACAGTAGGGTTCCATCATATTAAACTGTAACAGTGCAGCAGTAAGCCATGTAGACTGGTTTTTTGTTGTCTTTAATTGCTTTTCAGTTTCAGAGAGTATTTCCAATGCATTCCTAAGTTTGTGTACATCCACGTCAGCAGCTGCAAAATTGATAGAAAGTTAGAAAGAGATGGAAACAGTAAACAGGTATACACTGTGGGTGTAAATACTCCCTCTGTCCTGGAATACACTGCATTATGACTTCTAAAATTTATACTGAAATATAAGGCATTCTATATGGTGCCCATGCTCAGATTTAGCTAAGTTTGCTAAAGAGGAAACCACAATTAGAGAAGAAACTCCTTAATTGGGTTTAATCCATGGGTACATGCATCATATTTGAGTATTCCCTTAAGTTGTTTTAACATTTTTCGAATGCATTGTTTATAGGACACAATATTATGCAGCAAACTCATCAGTGAAAAAACATAATCTTATCTCCAGCAAGACTGCATGAGTATTCAGTAGAAATGATACAATATCTTGCACTTCTGCAAAGCTTATCAACAACAGCATACAAGATCTGAGGACATTTAATATGTAGATACATGAATTTTTCAAGCTTAAGAAGAAAGAGAGCATACATGTATGTTTGCCAGTAACTCTTCTAACTTCTGAAGAATCTGAGGGGTGCTTCCCAGCTAAAATATCCATGATTAGATTTGCAAGCTGAGCTAATAACTGCAGAGGGTCGACTTTTGAGCTCAAAAGCTCCCTGGCCCTCCTCACAATTGTAGCAGCATCTGATGACATGGCCAGATTGAGAAGATCAAGCAATTCGTCGTCTGAGACATCACCCATCTGGAAAAAGGGAAGGAAAAACAAAGAAAGTTGACGTGCCGACAAATTGACGGTTTTCAACCGAAAAGGGTTAAAACCGTAGATTGCTGTAACAAAAAGGTAAGGAAAAACAAAGAAAGTTCAGGTGCCGACAAATTGACGGTTTTCAACCGAAAAGGGTTAAAACCGTAGATTGCTGTAATAAAAAGGGAAGGAAAAACAAAGAAATTTAGGTGCCAACAATTTGACCATTTCCAAAGGAAAACGGTTAAAACCGTAGATTGTGGTAACTCCTTTCATACCAGCTCATGTGTCACTGATTTGCTGATTCTCTTTCCAAGTAGAGTTAGTTGGTCAAGCATTTGAATTGCATCTCGAATGGAACCGTTAGCCTTGCGAGCAAGAAGGTCCAGTGCCTCTGCTTCGAATTCCATGCCTTCTTTTGTACAAATCTTGATCAACCTGCGGGCAATCTCTGCATCATCTATCTTGCAAAACCTGTAGCTCTGGCACCACCCTATGGAATTGCTTGGTAGCTTATCAATATCGGATGTGATCATAACAAAGATTGTGCTCTCAGGAATCCCTTCAAGGCTATTATAGATGGAGTACCATCCCTCCTTGTCCATGTGCTGGCAATCATCAACAATCATAACCTTGAAGTGTGAAGAGGCAGGGACTTCACAGGCATTCCTGAGCAAGGCCGCGACCCTAGATTTGCAATCAAGTTTGGAAGCATCAATCTCTACCACACTGCTGCTGCTTCCCGAGAATATGGCCACGCACTCGTCACAGCGCCCACATGGTTGGTTCCCACCAGTGGAACGGCAATTGAGCGCTGCTGCAAACGTTCTAGCCGTGGACGTCTTGCCCACGCCGTGCGGACCATGGAAGAGATAGATAGGAGCAAGCTTCCCTTTCAGAACAGCACCTGAAAGAGACTGAGCAATAACACCGTGCCCAACAAGCTCGGAGAAAGATCTGGGGCGGTACTTCTGAAGCAAACTCCTGGAGCTCTCCTGGAACGTGCTGGCCTCCCCCCTCCGGCCAAGCTCCTCCCCACCAGCCACCAAACCAAAACCCCTGTCCTTTGCGATCCTCGACATCCCGGAGATGGCCGAGCAACAGCTCTGGTTATGGAGCGCCGCCTTGGCCATGGCATTGGCCTTGATGATGTTGATGGGCGAGTCGGCGAGCCGGCCCAACCTGAGGCTGTCCCCAAACTCCTCCCTCCTCCGCTGGAGGTGATCGTACGCGTTGTAGCTGAAGCTGTGCCTGCCGTAGGTGGTCTTGTTGTTGTTCGCCCCCTCCGGCTCTTCCTCGTCGAGGGAGCAGCCCTCCCAGATGGTCTTCTTGGCGGAGAACTTGGCCAGCGAGTTGGTGTCAGGGTCCCTCAGGGATCTGGACCGCATGATGGCCACCAGGGCCCTCGAGACAGGAATGTCCACCGAATGCCGCCTCCCATCAATCATCTTGCTGCCGACTGCTGCTGCCTCCACCGACGAAAACTGCGATGCAAACCAAACCAGCGTGTCATGGAATGGAACAACAGGCCTTGACAAGGCTACCACGGAACCAAAAAAAAAAATCAGGCATTGCGCGGTGAACACACACACGGTTAAAGCAGCAAGCAATCCGTCCTCCCGGCGACCGGTGGACGGAGCACCGGTCGGGTCGGGGCACCGAAATGCAGACTGGGAAAGAAAATCTCGAGAAAGGAATCTCCTTTACAATCTTCCGTCGGCAATCAGCATTGCCATGCGAACGGCCTCCCGAGGAATCCGAGCGGAAAAGAGACGACAATCCCGCGCCTTGCTTGGTTCCGAGCAGTCCCGGGATTTTTATTTTTTACACCAAAAACCCGTACGGGGTCTGGAGGAACAAAACGAAGACGCAAGCGCGAAATGCATCCACGAGCGGTGGAAAAAAAATCCCCGCAATCAAAATCAAGCGGGAGAATTTCGCTCCGCATTCCACAATCGCCGCGCGAGAAGGTTTGGGGATAAAGAAAAAGAAAAATCCAGCGACCGGGACGAGACCAAGCACGCAGAACCACGGAGCGAGAATCCAGCCGAGAACAAGGAACAAAAACCCAAGCAGCAACATCGCTAAGAGATGGAAAGGGATAGAGATGGGGAGGGATAAGAGCAGCCGCAGAATCCTACCGCCCTCCACGACGACGACGATGCACGCAAGAGCCCGGAGCGGCGGAGCGCCTGGTCCTCCACTCCTCCTCACGCGCCGTCTCGTCGTGCCACCGCCGCGCCGAACACGACTCCCTGTCGCCGCCGCTACATTAATAGCGCGAGACACGCTCGCGAGGAGGAAAAGGAAGAGGAGGCGAGGCGAGGGAGCCGCGACAGGAGCGAGGAGGAGTAGGAGGAGACGGGGAGTGGCAGCGAGCCGTAAATTCCTGGGCCGGCCGGGAGGTGGAAACGGAAGCGGTGGCGTGCGGTGCTCGGCCTGGCGCTGGAGCTGGCTGGCGGGAGCGGAGCGGGGGTGAAACCTCGTGCGCCGTGCCCGCGGCGTGGCACGGCCGCGTTAATCGGGGCTGCTCGCGGGGGTAGTTTGGTCTTTTCTGGATGGGGTTCTGTAGAATTCCGTTGCGGCGGGTGGAGATGGTTTGCGGCGGGGGTGCAGGGCGGGTCGAATTAATGGCGGGGAGTGGATGAAAGGTGGGCCACGTAGGTGGGGCTCGGTTGTCAGTGACGGAGGTGGGAGGTGGGAGGTGGGCGGCGTGAGGGGCTACTGTCCCGTAGCAGACGGGGTGTGTGTCACTGTGGGATGGTGGGCCCGCGAGGAGGGGCGGAGATCGTGACCCCACCGCTGGCCGCTTGACCATGGTCTCGTCTCTCGTCACCCCCCGCTCCCCCTTTTTCTCTGTCCTATTTTTTTTTCTTTAGGCCTTTTAAAAATCTAAGGGCTAAAATTTTGAGGTGTCATGTCGGGTGTCACAGGCGGTGTCATAAATAAATTACGAAATTCGTCAGTAATCTGTGAGACGAATTTATTAAGCCTAATTAATCCGTCATTAGAACATGTGTACTGTAGCACCACATTATCAAATTATGGATTAATTAGGCTTAAAAGATTTATCTCGCAAATTAGTTATTTTTTAGTCTATATTTAATACTACATATATGTGTCAAACATTCGATGGTATAAGGAGTAAACTTTAGGGGAAGGAACTAAACAAGGCCTTTGTCATTCATCTTGGCTGGTTGTTTGAGTTTTAGCCGAATTTTGGCCGCATTTTGCAGTTGGTGTTTGACTCAATGCAAATGAGAACGCTGGGGGAAAGGCATTAGGTGTTTAAATTACACCTTGGGGTTTTTTATATATAAGGCAACAATGGCCCTCTCAAGAAATTTACCAATGATGTGAATTGTATTTTTCAAATGAACCTGGCGGTTATCTTTCGTTTCTAGAGCGAGTCAACCGGTGTAGATAATTTATAGCAGATCGTGTGAACCTTTTTTTTGGATATACGACAATAATGGCCTCAATCTCGGGAGAATTATCAACGGTGCTAAATTGTATTTTTTGAGCAGACATGACGGCTATCTTCCGTTTCTAGAGCGAGTCAATCGGTGTGAATCTTTTGTAACGAACCGTGTGGATCTGTTAAAAGACGGTCCTGCCCTTTCGCACGTGCTCCCTGTTTAAACAGGGATGTGGCGGTTGTCTTCCATTTTTTGAGCGAGCCAATCAGTGTAGACTTTTTGTAACAAACCATGTGGACCTTTTGAAACAAAGATCTTGCCATTCACACGTGTTAAAACACAATACGATGTACGATTTTTTGCAAGGGCGGTGGGAGGAAAACCAAAAACCCTATGGAAATTATCTATTTTCTCTCTAGAGAGTGAGAGGACACAACACAAGTAATTAGTGGTTGCTTATTTCCTCCTGCCCTGTGGCCCTCATCAGAATCCGTATATTTTTTCTTGACCGTCTCCTGATGATGATGAATGATTAAGAAATCAGTAGCAACGGTATCCTGTGCTCCCTTTTCCGTTTCAGCCTATCATCTCCTGCCCCTGTCACAAGAATCAAGGTGGTGGTTTAGGTTAATACTACTACTCCTACTAGATTGCTTCAAGCAAGTGTCCTTTGCTTTTGTGCTGATTTTGCTTTTCTCTCTTTTTCTTAAAAAAAAGGAATTGTTTCTTGTGCAGAGATGGATGGATAGATAGATGTTCCATGCTTGGGACCTTCTCTTCTTCTCTGCCATTTTTTTTAAGTAACTCCTCGCTTCTTTTAACGAGGATCCGGTCGAAACCGACAGCAACCGGCGGGGACCAGACCAACGCTAGTTGGCGTCCGGCGACCTTTTTTTTATTTCAAATTTTAAATATATACTACACTGCTCCCTAATCTTCTAGAGTTATATGTACTAATCACCGTTGGTTAGTACTCAGTAGGGTGATTATGATTTCATCTTTTGCAGCCATCATTTTTTTAGTGGATTTCAGCCATCATCATGTGTGGACGGTCTTTTGCTGGTCAACTCCACTGGCTAAGCTGCTGAAACCAATGTGGTACTTTATTCGGCGGCCCATGCCGACCCAGCCCATGACCACGAGCAAAGAAAGGCGGTGTTTAGTCGGGGTTGCACAGTGAAGGTTTTTTTTTAGCATTTCTTTTGTATTTGTGAATTATTGTCCAAACATTGACTAATTATGCTCAAAAGATTCGTCTCGCAAAGTTAAATTAAACTGTGCAATTAGTTTTTGATTTCGTCTACATTTAGTACTCTATACATATACCGCAAGTTTGATGTGACGGGAAATCTTCTTTTTCATAGTGCACTTTTTAGGAGTTTGGATGACTAAACAAGGGAATGATCGCATCATCATGCATGTTCGTTCATTCCAATCAAATCAAATCGCCGCCGTCCGTAATTGGCGCTACTGCGCTCCTGTACATGTGATTGCTCTAATCAGCATCATTGGGCATGGATTTGCCCTTAATCATGATTGAACTCTAGGATTTTGTCATGGATTACACTAACCGAACGAACTGATTCTCGTAAAATTACTCTTAAATTTTTCTTGGAATGCATTTATTACAGGACGGAGGGAGTAGTCACCAAATTAACCAAATTAAACTTGTTCCGACAAAATGTCTATTTGAATAAGAAAGCTAGTTACTCCCTTCGTCCTGAAATATAGCGCATTCTGGTCATTCTCAGATAAAATAAGAGAGAGTACCATAGACGCATGTACCCCTCACTTATTTTCCTATTCACTTATTTTCCTACTCTATTAAAATCTGATTTCATTCCTGCATGATTAAAGAGTAAATTCTTATGGCACCACCAATTGAGCTTAACACTATTAGTAGTTCTAGTATAAATAGAGTGATCCACATAGACTAGAAAATATTGAGACTACTCTTCACACGATGTAAACTATCACTACTTGTGGTTTGCACATAAACTTTTTTCTTTCATCATGCCTCACATTTATTTCGTCTCCCTCTTCTTTTTTAGTATGGACCGCCTTCTTTCTTCACGAACATATGTAGTTTCTGCAAGCAACTATGACAAGTACAGAGCACCTACTTTTTTATCCAATCCTACGTGGCCCTTGAGGCTACAAGTAAAAAAACAGCTTTGGGGAAGGCCTCAGTCTCCTTGTACAAAATATGGCAAGTACATGAATTATTTTACTTTACTTATACAAACTAATCACGCATTTTATTTAAGTAAACATTATCTTCTTGTTCCCCGAATGCACTATATATTAGGATAAATTTCAAATACCAGAATGCACTATATTTTAGGACAAAGGGAGTATAGCCCAACAAAATTAGTTATTTGTCATTTTCAAGAGCATTTTGTAAATTTGCTATTCTCAAGATTAACTTCGCAAAAATTACTATTTAGATCACACACACTTTGATTAATATGCCATTTTGCCTCTTTTAATTATTTTCCAGTTGTTTCTCTAGGAATATCTACCACCAGAATTGACTAAAATGGCAATTATGTGAAGCCCATTTTAAAGATGGCAAATCGGCAAAGCCCAATCTTAAACATGAAAAATAGCCAATTTCTCTTGCTTACACAATACTCTTATATTCAATGTATAGATGTTTCTTTCGAGTGAGCGTGTAAGATGGAGCACCATGTTTAGATATTGACCTTAAATAAGTTTTTATGACCATCAATGAACCATCTCAAACTGTGCAGCTATTATACAAATTTTCTAAACTAGGCAAATATCTGTTTCAATAGCACAATTTAACATCTCAGACATGTCCAATCCTTGTTAATTTAGCAGCTACTCCCTCTGTAAAAAAAAGAAAATCTCACTTCCAGAGAAGTTGAACATTTCCAAGTTTAACTTAGCTTTATCGAAAATAGTATCAACATTTGTACTTTCAAATTTTGCTATGAAAATATATTTTATGGTTAATTTAGTGATATTTATTATTCATCATAAATATTATTATTTTATTTATTGATTTATATATTTAGTTAAACTTGATTGTTTGACTCCTCGTGAAGCAAGGTTTTCACTCTTTGTTCGATGGAGGGGAATATATAGTACTCCCTCCATTTCAAATTATAAATCGTTTTGACTTTTTTTCACTCATTTTACTATGTATCTAGACATAATATTATATCTAGATGCATAATAAAATGGATGTATCAAAAAAGTTAAAGCGACTTATAATTTGGAACGGATGGAGTAGCTAAAGTACTGCCTGCCATGTGTGCTGGCTACCGTATCATCAATGCCTGTAACACTATTTTACATGTATTTTTTACTAAGCCATCAGTAGGCCGTGTCATTATCTTATCTTGTGCCCTCCAACCGGACCGGGGGTCTGCCCTACACTGCTGCCTGCTGGGATAGCTTGTAGTGATCATAGATCATTGTAGGGGCCTCCCTCTCTAAAAGGATCCAAGATCCGGCCTTGGGGCGTCCGAATTGACCCTTCGTCGTCGTTTAACTTGCGTTGGAGCTACAAAGGTAGGGACAGGCAGGGAGACCCTTAGCATATGACATTGTAGTTAAACTACTAAATCACAAGCCGCGTCCAATCCTGTCTGAGTGAGAATGAAAAAAAATCTCAAGGTCCATCCAACTGTTTCCATGGATAAGACATACTCCTATATATATGCTGGCCTACATTAGAAATCTCTTCCAATAGTTTGCCACTTACATGCTTGTTATTGTTACAAAGTAGTTCCATTGGCCCATTTGTACTTTGGAATGATGCATGTTTTGCCTTGCCCCATCAGTCCTTGTGTCATTTGCATGAGCAAGGAGTACAGTACTAGTGGTACTGAAAAATGATATTTAGGTAGACGTGCTCACTCAAGTGTGATCCCATATATGGCCTCAAGTCCTAACTTGAGATTATGTTATGTTACTGTTAATAAGCATGCTAGCAGGGTGAACAATTCTTTTTAAAAATTTTAAAAATAAAAATAATTTCACAGACAATGCCCCAGTCCACATGCATTTGCAAGACGAGTAGAACTCAGATCGTTTTAACTCAGTCTACACAACATGCTGAACAAATAAGAGGAATGTATGGCTAAGCCACCGACCGACTGATTATGCTAATAATTTGAGCTCGTAAACGCATTAGCAAAGTTAAAAAATTATAGGATCCAATGTTCTGAGATTTACATGAGAAACAAAACAAAAACAATAATTGGGGGGGATATCAGAATCCAAAGAAGAGCAATAGTTTTAGTGTCGCCTTGTCCTCTTCTCTTTCTATTCTTTGGGTTTTCTTGCTGTGAAAAAAAGAGACGTGGATTGGATTAGCTGTGCACAGGGGAAGGCTCTGCTTGCAGTATTGCAGTGACTGCCTCTGGAGTCTGCAAGGCAAGCAGACAAGAGCCACAGGACAAGAGCTGCTGAGCCGTGCATTTGAGATTCTCCTCTAAAAGGTCTATATATACACTATTAGACTCCCATTCCCATACCACGTACTCTTGTTTCATGAGATGGAAAGCTAGAAAGGCAGGTAAAAAGCTTCATCACATACTCCTATGTGCTAACAGTCCAGTCAATTCTGCATTCTGACGGCGTGCTCCTGCTCGCTTATGCTGAAATTTGGCTTATGCAGATACTTATGTTGAAATATTATGAGAGAAAAACACTGTTCGATAACTGAAAAGTAGTGTCGAATAAGCTCAAGCGAACACTTAACGCTGCTGCACTGCAGCTTCGTGGTCCATGTTCAGGATCTCACACTATTTGGTCCAGCTTTACCGTGCAATAACTGGAGTGAGGCAGGTCCAGCCAATGAACAGTAGCGGCGGCAGTAGACAGTGGACAAATGCGTGCATGCTTAGCTGGGGCCTGGGGGAAGGAGGGTACGTGTACAGTGCCCCCATTACAGGGGCAGCAGGACAGGATCTCCATGGCAGCAGGACAAGCTGCAAGGACCAAGGTCTCTTCATGGCGGTAAGGCCCGTAGGTAGGGCAAGCATAGTTAAAACGCCCCCTCTTCAATGGATGCGGCGGGTGGTACTTGGCTGCATGGGTTGTGCCTGTGCAGATCCTCAAGGATATGATGATCATGGGTGCTAAAACAGCAAGCACAACAGTCTTCGATTTAGTGGGTGTTTGGTTTGGCTGTTGGCTTCAGCTTTTGCTCCCAAAAGCCCAAAAGCCAACCAAAGGCCTTTACCTGGACCATCAGCTTCTCCAAAAGTTAGCTTTTATGTAGTTCAATTTCCATAGCAAGGGTCAAGCTGGTGTAACTTTCATCAAAATTACCCGCAATGCCATCCATTACAGAAGAAAACGTTTCGTTCCTCTTCGTTCTTTACCCTCGCATCTGCTCGAGAGCGCTCGCTCCACACGCATCCGCTCGGGCCGGCCACGCTAGGGTTTCTCGGTGGCGGCGGCAAGACTCCTCGCCACCCCCGCCTGGTGTGCTCCGGTGCCGTCGGTCCTCTCCGTCCTCACCCCGATCCACTCCTTCGTTGCCCCGCTCGTCGCCGCCGTCGAGAGTCGCCATCCCTGGCCCGTCTCGGCCAGTCGGCTTCAAGGTCGGAGCCCCTACAGATTCGTCGTCCGCTCCTTTCCAGCAACCAAAGCAGTCACGGCTCCATCGATCTCGCCTCCCGGTCATGACCGGATCTGCAATGTAGGTACGTCAATCTCTGGTAAATGGTTCGATGCATGTTATTCATTCAGTCTAGTGTGTTGTGTGTATGATAAAAATGATGCCATGGTATTATGGTAATTAGAAAGTCTAAAAAATTGTTTTGTTTGATTCAAGAATGGGTGACAAGGCAGACTAGAGTGATTTCTTTTTGAAGCATTTGATTGATATATGCAAAGGAGAGGTAGAAGCAGGGAATAGGCCCCTAGGACTTTTCACTAGTACTAGATGGAAAAATCTCGTATCTAAGTTTGCAGAAAGAACCGGTGACCTGCGAACAAAGATACAGTTGAAGAACAAATTAGACAACATAAAAAGGAATATGGATGGTGTAAACGCCCCAGCCCGGGAAGACGGCTAAAATTCACTCTGCATGTTAAATAGACCACACCTACTAATTAACTCTTTTACACTTTCATCCTCGCTTCGCACAAAAAGATCAATTCGGAGTTAATTTCCTGCCGGAGCTCAGGCTTTTAAGTTGGTTCAACCCTTCCTCTGGTTCCGAGGCGGTACTGAACCTGCCTGCTACAGTACCTTCCGTGGCTACAGTAACCGACAACCCGAGCTACAGTAGTTTGGCGGCCCAGCCCCATCAGACCGGCCCAGCTTTGGCCCATTTAGTGGGGTCTCATAGATGGTTCATGAGTTCAAGAATTATACGGCTGGACTTGGATGGGACGCGGTAAAGAGAACTGTTGATTGCCCTTAGGAATGGTGGACTAAACACCTTGCTGTAAGAACTGAACTCTCACTATTGATATTCTTTTTCATACTTTGATATGGTGTGCCTCGCTAAAATTTTTCATTCAATTTTAGAGATGTGATAACCGTGAAAAAGGACTAAAATGCAACCATGTGAGGTTCAGAAAACAAGGACCGAAGTACCTTGATGATTTGAGGCAAGTGATGAGGACGCGGCCGAGGTACCAAAACCTCCGGAGAATGATGATGTCAAGCTGGCCGCTTTGAAGAAACAAGGAAAAAGAAACGCAAGAGGTCTTGTACAGCCACTGCAGCCAAAGAGTGAAGAGTCCATTTTTCGCATGTACAAAACACACATGTTTGAAGATAGAAAATGCAACAGACAAGATCTCCTCAAGTGTATCTGCATCATCAGCTCCTCCAACTAATTTAGTCCTCACTATTGAAGAGGCTATGACGATGGTCGAAGAGTGTGGGGGTGGAAGAAGGAACTGCTCTAATACACACTACCACCATGCTGATTATGAAGCCTGATTTTAGAGAGGTCTTCAGCCATCTGAAAACAAATAAAGGAAGGCCGGATATGATTGAGAGGGAGCATGAAAAGGAGATGATGAGACGCCAGTAAACCAATTTTTATTTCTATTGTTGTCGTGTGAACCAATTTTAATTTCTACTATGAGAACTATTAGTTGTATGGCTGTAACAAATAATTTGCTTGTGCTGAGACTATTTGCTTGCGCTGAGACTATTTGTGATATTATTTCTTTGTGTGAGATTATTTCTCTGTGTCAGATTATATCCTTATGTGAGATTATTTCCTTGTGTCAGATTATTTCTTTGTATTAGATTATATCCTTGTGCATATACTGATGTATCCTAGATCAATTGAATTAATAAATTTTAATATCCTTTGTAGATGGATGACAACTTGGAAGGTGTAGCTAAAGAAGGACAAAAGGGACTAGTACTCCTAGCTGAGCTTTCCCAGCATGCTACTGTTATTGGTCAAATGGGTGCACAATACACTGAGCGTTATTTTGACAAAGGTGAGTATAGGAAAACACCAGAAACTGGAATTCAATGGGTGATGAGGTACTTTGCTCGTCCAAGGTACTTCTATAAGATGTTTCGAATGAGCACCGAGGTCTTCACAGCACTACATGAGTTGCTAGTATCTACCTACGGTTTGACATCCACTAACAATGTTTCATCCATTGAGTCATTGGCAATGTTCTTGTGGATTGTTGGAGGCCCACAATCATTTTCACAAAGCTGAAAATCGCTTCACTCGGTCACTGTGGACAGTTCACACTAAGTGGACAGTTCACACTAAGTTTCACGAGGTACTTAAGTGTTTGCGCAAGTTAGCTAAGGACAAATTAAGTCGAGAGATGCTAGTTTTTCTACATAACATGAAACAATCAAAGATGAACGTTTCTGGCCTTACTTCAAAGGCGCTATTGGAGCAATAGACGGTTCACATGTTCCAGTGGTTGTGCCAGCGGAGGATATGGTTAATCACACATGCCATCAATGATATACAACTCAGAATATGCTAGCTATTTGTGACTTTGACATGAGGTTTATCTTTGCGGTTGCTGGTTGGCCCGATTGTGCACATGACACACGTATCCTCAACCATGCATTGGCAAATTTTCCTTCATTCCCCGTGCCTCCTAAAGGTATACACATATCTTACTAAGGTAGCAGTAAAGTACTTGTATTATTATTTGCTTATACTGATTTGATTTTGTAGAAAAATATTATCTCGTGGACTCTGGTTTTCTAAACCGAATAGGGTATCTGACCCCTTTTAAAGGAAGCACGTACCATATACCAGAATTTCATAATCATTCTGGACCACCCCAAGGGAAGTATGAGGTGTTCAATTTCTTACATTCATCCCTTCAAAATGTCATTGAGCGGGCTTTCGGAGTATTGAAGGAGAAGTGGCGTATTTTGAAGGGCATACCAAGTTTTTCAACTCGTACTCAGAAGCATATCATCATTGCTTGTTTGGCATTGCATAATTTTATCCGTGACAGCAACTTGCGTGATAAGGAGTTTGAGAGATGTAATGCTGATGAGGAATACTTGGTACAAGAGACAAGTGGCACAACACAAACACAGGGAGATGAGAGTGAAGATGTGGAGAATGAGGATACCATGAACACCATTCGTAGTAGAATAGCTAATGCTTTGGTTAGTGCGAGAGGAGGATAGTTATGTTCAGGGATAACATAATTGGATGAGCCCTTATGTTTTTGTTCTATTTATGTGGACCATATCACTTTGAATGATAAAAAAACTTAGAATAAATTAATATTTCCTTTCCAAAATAATTATTTACATGTGAATAAATGAGTGCAACAGTTATTTACGAGCAATTTGCATATAAATAGTCCCTCAGGCCTTTAGGGACATTACAGACATTTCTTATATAGCCTACAGTTTCACAGCTCCTCCAACCAAACGACTTTCAGTTTTTCCCATAGCTCTCAGCTCACAGTAGTTTTTCCACAGCCCATAGCTCACAGCAGCTTTTTCAAAATTCACAGCTCAACCAAATAGGGCCTTAACAGCCAACCAGAAAGTCATGTTTGGTCTTTCCAGAAGCAGAAACATGCCAGTACAGAACCCTATTTCCAGAAGCAGAAATAATGGTCTATTTTTTAAAAAAAACATAGCAGGAGTTCGGCCTCTCAATTAAGGAAAGATAAAGGTTTATGTATAGAATGCCTGAAGGCCTAAAACACCCCAGAGGGCACAACCTAGGTATAGAAGAACGAATTCCTCTCCCCTTAGCCTCCTCTCCCCTTAGGGAAAAAACAGAGGGGGCTAAGTTATGCTTCTAAAGACCCGTGATCGAAGGTCAATGTCTTCTTTGGTTTTGGAGGCCACCTGTCTTGCATCCATGGCAGTGTTTTGAAAAATCCTTCTATTTTTTTCTTTCCAAATGTTCCACATCGTGTAAATCACCACTCCGTTGAAGTGTCGTCGTCGCTGCCTTGGGATTGTGGCAGCCGCTTCCTCCCACCAAGCACGGATTTCTGTTGGCTGGACCTGTGGCTGGATTAGTTGCACATCAAAATGTTCCCAGGTCAGCACAAGGTTCCAAATCTCTTTGGCTAGAGGGCACAACAAGCATAGGTGAAGGCCCGATTCCAGTGGTCTGTTGCACATGACGCAGTGGTCTTGGTGCGACCAGTTCCTTAACTGCAAGTTGTCAGCCGTGAGGATTTTGTTTTGCACAAGGATCCAGACGAAGAATTTACATTTGTTCTCAGTATGTGCTTTCCATATAAGGTTTGGCCAGAATCTTCTATAGCATCCTTAATTGTATGCGGTATGCCAAGCGGGTGGAGTATATGCCATCAAGCGTCCACTTCTAAGTAATGGAGTCTTAAACTCCCTGCTGTAGTAGGATGTTTTGTATTCTGATCCATAAGGATATGAATTCCTCTAGGTGTGTGGCCGTTGTGATCTTGCCCCCGAGAGATTGAATCTAGCCATCGTTTTGGAGCTCCTACTGGACCGATCTATTCTTTCTTCTCACTAGCTCAAAGAGTTGCGACGCAAGGTTCCTAGGAGCCTCTCCCTCTAGCCAGCTATGATGCTAAAATTGCGCTTTCATGCCGTTTCCGACTGTGACAATGGTTGATGCATTGAACAACAATCTGTCGGTCGTTTTGCAAGGTACCTCGGAGCTGGCCCACGGCTTGGAGGGATCCACCCAGTCCTGCCACAGCCAACGTAATCGAAGTGCTCTACCAAACTTGTCCAGGTCAGGGGGACCGAGCCTCAGCTCGGATGGTGAGCTCTCCCGGTGTGGAAGCCACCGGTCCTGGGTTCGAGCCCTGCTCGGCTCAGTGATTTCCCACCGTGGGATTTATTCCCAAAAATTTAATCTTGCAGGTCCTGGACACTCGCATGGCATTACAATGGGACTACGACGTGCTCGTCGTCTACGAGGCTCGTGTGGCTTCGGTGATTTCCAGAAGGACGCTTGAGGTGTATAGGTTGTAGCTTCTAGGGGTGTGCGTGTGTGTGGTGGTGTGAGTGTGTTGTGTTGAGTACAGATACTACAACTTATACACTAGGAGTCCACGCTAAAAAAAAAACTTGTCCAGGTCAGGCACCCCGAGACCACCAAGCTCCTTAGGGTTGGACACAGTTGGCCATTTGATGAGGCAATGTCCCCCGTTCGCGTTTTCTTCCCCCTTCCATAGAAAAGACCTACGAATCTTGTCAATCTGTTTCCTGGCCCAGGCAGCTAGTGAGAAGACGGTCAGGTGGTATGTAGGCATAGACGTATCCTCATCTCTACATGCATCAATGCATTATATACAGACAAATGCACTTACTGGAGCAAAATGAAAAGCATAGGACATGACACTATATTGATAGGCACCGCATCTAATCAAATGGGCTTAAAGTGTACTGTAAACACTATCTGCGGTAAAAGGAAGACACCAAACTAAAGAGAGATTGCAGAGCAGAATAATGTAACTGAAACAGCACGCTATCCTTTGGAAAATGAAACAGCAATATGTGCAAGGGTAAACCACAACATGCTATATATGAAGAAAACCACAAAAAAGAAAATTGAAAACCTAATTGAGCGCCTAAATGTGCCCATTCCCAGGATTTTTTAGCAGTTTATCCTAGAACTTAGAGTAAAAATAGGTTTGACAGTCAATAAGCACAAGAAGCAACGCAGTGCTTGATGGTCTGCCGTCATATGCCATGGGAGCCCTCTTCCTGCCAGTGGGAGTCAAGGAGGCCTTGGATGCTAAACGCAGCGCCTTTCTCCGGAATGGATCAGACAAGACCACTGGGAGAAAATGCCTGGTTGCATGGGAGAATGTATGCAAGGCAAAGGAAGATGGGGGACTCGGGATCAAACGCTTGGACACCCAAAATGCTTGTCTGCTGATTAAACTCATTCACAGGCTTCACCATCCGGGGGACTCTTCCTGGGCAGCTTGGGCAAGGGGCCGTGTCCGGCTGGCTGACCTCCAAGGAGATGTAGCCGGCCCACACTGGGAAGCGATCAGGGAACTGCTGCCTGCCTACAGGAGTATTTCTCATGTCAGAGTGGGCAATGGCGAAGACACATCCTTCTGGCTGGACCGGTGGTTAACAAGTTCAACACTAGCTGATGCTTTCCCCTCGCTACACAGTCACTTCACCAAAGGAGACGCCTCAGTGCATACAGTCCTCAATGGTGACTGGCGATCAATGCTTCAGTCACGGCTATCCCCACAAGCTGAAGACGAGTTGGATCAGCTGAGACACCTTCTACACGAGGTGACGCTCGAAGCCACCCCTGACGATAGAATCTGTGTGTTTGCCAAGCACGATGGCAAGCTTGCTGCCGGGATGATCTATAGGGCATCGATCAGAGGCGAGCAGAAGCTGCCTTCCTTTGATTTTGTATGGCGCAACTTTGCACCTCCACGTGTGAAATTCTTCGTTTGGCCTTTGGTTCAAGACAGGATCCAGTGCAAGACCAATTTGGCAAGGAAAGGGCTCTTGTCAGATGCAATCTGTGACCTGTGCAAGCGCCAGAATGAAGACGCAGATCACATTGTGTCAGGCTGTTCCTTTGCTCGCTCATTCTGGAGAAGGATTGGATGGCAGCCAAATGCAGTTCAGAGCCTCTGCGAAACCAGGATGCCAGACCAAGTGCCCAAGGAAGCGGCCTCGAGCTTTCTTCTCTTGTGCTGTTGGGAGCTATGGAAGCACCGCCATGATGTGATCTTCAGAGGAATGACGCCGAATGTAGAAAGATTGGTAGCCACCTGCAAAGCCACCGCTGTTCTGTGGTAATGCCGGCTACCTAGAAGCTCCACCGCCTTGTCTAGTTTCTGGAGATCCATTAGTTTCATGTAATTGTGATGTATTGCTCTCCTGCCTCGCTCTCTATTTGTAACTATGGCGCCAAGCCAAACCCTCTGGGCTAATGCCCTTCCATTCCTGGGATCTGTGGTAATCAAATCAGGTGGGGACAAATCGTCCCCCGTAGCATCTTAAAAAAAATAAGCACAAGGAGCTAGCTCTAGAGCTTAAAGGGACATTTACCTGAATATTCTCACAAGCTATTGAATATTATCAACCAAAATCATAAAACAATCTTCAGATAATATCAACATCTAAACCCTACATCACCAAGTATATGGGTCATGCAGATACAACTCAATTCATACACCTCTTTTATGCATAATGATACAAAACACATACACTGATACACCATGGCACATAGTATCAGAGAAACTCACCAGTTTGTCCTGGTGACCTAGAGAGCCAGAACAGGGTACAAGTAACAACAGGGCAGTTTTATATCAAGACGCTTACAGGGAGAACATGGGTATGATTGAACAGTGGGAACCATCGCTTAGAACAAACCTTCTAGGAAGTTTTAAATTGCAATGGACTACATGGGAGCATTATAATATATATCTGGACACCAAAAGGAAACATAAACTCGTGTATCCCACAGCAAGGTACCAGAATTAACCCCATATTTAGGTAAAGTGAAGCAAAATTCCTTGCACCAGTTGCTAGTTCAAGTAAAGGTATAAATGCAAGGAGGCCAACCATGATTCATCCACCCCCTGCCCCAAAGATTCATAGCAGGAGTGCATAATTTCTTCAGCTGTTTTGTAGCACTACAGATAAATTGTAAATTGTCTCCACGCAGTGACACTCTATATGGGGTGCAGTCTTATATGTATAGAGGCGAATTAATACAAAACGTAGTATAGCAAATCAGCAGAGTATTTTCTTTGAAAGAATAAATTGGTAGAGTATCACATCTAAGAGTGTTGGCATACAGAGATTAAAGATTCTGCTCATCCCATTTGCTCGTTCAAACGACAACATAAATGAGAGAGCAAAGCACAAAGCAGCCCAAAGATTCGTACCAGAAATACACTGCACTGGGTATAGTCCCAGATCCTGACCCACCTCTATAATTATGCTAATGAATTATTTGTACTATTGGAGAATGCATCTACTGTGTAGCAGAAAGATAGTAAAGCACAGAGGCATACAGTGAAGAATGGTGGAGAAATTAGAAACCTGGGATAGGATGAATGTAGAAAAAGGTTACAGAATAGAAGAGGTAGATACCAAACGAAAGCAAAGTAGAAGGGAGTAAAAACCTGCAGCAACATGAATGGCGTAAGAACTTGCAATGCAGTAACCAATAGCAGTTAACCGTGCAAAAACACATGAATGGGACTCATTTTAAGATCCGAAAGGAAAAATGCAGCAAAGAAACGACCTGTTCTTGATGTCAACTTTTGCAGCAGCCAACATGGAGTGTCCATGCTGAGCACAAGCACCTTCAATCCAACGACAGTTACTGTCGCTGATGCTAACCATGCAGTTGTGTACTTCCCTGAAGATATACCATATCCCAGCAGTGAGCAGCCCCAACAAACATACACAACTTATATATGCTGTCCAATTCTGCAGAAGGTAGTCAGGTACTGCGCTAGTTAATTTTCAGCAATTGAACAAGATTTCTATATATAGCTCGACATTGAAGTCATTCAGTGGCTACAATCTACATGTTTTATCCCAGCTGCAAGGACACAATTTAGTCATGTAAATGTTTTTCTGTACACAATGTGAATGATAATTGATCTCCACAACTAAATGGCAATGTACTACTGCAAGAGAAACATACTGTCCTTTCTAGTCTAGGATTCAACGTGAAAGAAAAAAAAGAATTAGCGAAGACCAAAGCACAGAAGGAAATGACGAATGGACTACTAAATCGTCACCTGCGTGTTCGAGAAAAAAAAAACTACTATATCGTCAACATATATCATAGTGCGTAGAAGGTTTGCTCACACTAAAATGATGATTACCCATGCAGGCAACATCATCTAACCATCATATGTGCAACATAGCAATGAAAAAAGCTAACAGTAAACATCACAGATTCATAGCCAAACTATTTTTTCTTGAAGAAATTGCAACATTGTTTTTCCTTGTATTTTCCTCAACCTAAAAATTTAACTACAAAAAAAACCTACAAATAACAATAGTATCCACTGCAATGTATATTTACAAATTAGCATAACTAAAAACTCAGAAAGTATAGCAACATAATTTCTAATATCTAAAGCATTACATGATGCAAGCTACTAAAATAAATACATTCAGAGGGATACTAACTCATCATGAAGACCTCAAATCTTTTGAATAGTTAAGGTCAGCAATCAATCAGCCCTCTTTGGTCGCCGCTACAGTTGTGCATCAGTCAAGGAATTCCAGGACACGACATCCTTAACTAGCATATCATTAAAGACAGATCTTGCACAGACGAGATCACCGCAAGCAACATATAGATGAATCAGCGAATTGGAAACAAAGATGTCCAGAAGAAATCCAAATTTTATAACATGGATGTGCATCTGTTCACCTTCCTTGTGAGCATAAGTTTTTGCAAAAGTTTTAGATGCGAAAGAAATGTCAAGTTGTCTGTGGCACCTTTTGGTGCATCACTCTGAGCAAGGCCTCTGAGTAGAGTAAAGAAAAGTTGTTGGTAATTCTATCTGCTCAAATATTTTATGAGTAAAAACCAAATCTGATTACTGAAAAGCATAAGATCTGATAACCTTGGACATTGCATATTGACAGATGTGCAGGCCAGAAAGTGCATGGAGCTTCTTTACAGCTTCCATCATTACAAGACGATCTAGTGAAAGAGGAGAAAGAATTAGACATTACGTTCACTTCACCTGCTTCCTGCAAGGAAATGTAAGATAGGTAAATGGTCTAACAAACAGCTGTACTTGGGGTGAAGCAGTCATTTTGGAGGTGGAAACAAGTGACCAAATGCAGCATGCCTTTGAGGCTTATTATGAGGACACAAAAAGAAAACAAAGTGAGATGGCACAATGATAGCGCTGAGTTAACAAATATGGGATTGCAGGCATATCATTTATGACAACCTATTTAGCAGCCAAGAAACAATAAAATTTAATTTTGTTTCTTTACATGGAAGATAAAAAGGGCAAATTATCAGGAGAATTATTGAAGTTGGTATACTACAGGCAGATACTTAAAGTGGTAAGGTTGCAAGCAAATTTGAGAGAGCTTCTTCCTCTCATCAGACTGAACAATTGACAACTACTGAATCTCACCAACCAAAGCAATCCTAGGAACCTTACTAGTTTTACTTTTCCTCTCATTCAGTAACTTCCGCGCTTGTTCAGCATCACTGAACCTACAATATTGGACAGCACTGCAAAATCACCTCCGCATTCTCTTTCTAAGTCCAGTATCTTCTTTATAGCCCTCTCCCCCATCTCAACTTCTCCATACTTACTGCAAACACCCAACAGCATCCTCCATACAGCAGCATTAACCTGTATAGGGAACCCATCTATTGTTTGCTTGGCCTCACACAACCGTCCAGACCTACCAAGCATGTCTATGATGCAAACAAAATGCTCGACCCCTGGATCTATATTGTACTAAAAGATCATGCTTTTAAAAAACGCTAACCCTTGCTCTATCAGCCCCCCATGACTGCAAGCATCAATGACGCTCAAGAAGGTGACTCTGTTGGGCCTAATCCCTGCAAACAGTTCAACTGCCTCAACTGACAACCCATGCATTGCAAAACCAGAAATTATCGGTGTCCATGGCACTAGGTTTTTCTATGTAGCATTTCATCAGACACCTTTAGCGAGTTCTGCACCGGAGCCAATCTTAGCATACAAGTCTATGAGCGAATTCTCAACAAAGACATCTGACACGGTACCCTTCTTCTCACAATAGCCAAGCGGCATCTCACCCACAATGATCCATCCAGATATTGCAGGAATAACTACTAAAACAGTATCTCACTCGGGCTAATGCCTCCTGCCATCATCTGGCAGAAAAGAGCAACAGCCAACAGCCTCCGTATAAAGGCAGGCACGCGTACAGCCGTACACACCTATCAATCGGCCTGGTCCATGAGACAACATTGCTGCAGGGCATCTGCTCAAACAGAAGCCTCGCATACTCAACCTCACCCACCCGACGAAGCCCGTGATCATCACATTCCGCGAAACCACATTCTTCACCGGCATTCCATCGAACACCTTCAGTGCTTCCACCAAGCGTTTAGAGACGTCATACACGTCGACGAGGGCGGCGTGCACGTAGGCCTAGAACTCGAACACCTTGCAGACTACGAATGGAGCTGCGCATCGGCTCGAGGCCACCCCAGACGTTGCGCAACCCTTGAACACGAACGCGAAGGCAAATGTGTCATCACTCATCAGCCAGGGGCGGAGGAGGCAGGTGGTGGAGCGCGTGCCTGAAGAAGCGCAGAGCTGGGCCGTGGGAGTAGGCCTTGATTCTTTCTCGTAAAACACGGGTCTTGTTGGGCTGCAAGTGGGAGCCTGGAGTACAGATGGGCCTTTGGTCTTAGATGACCATGGGCCGGATTGGGCCGTCATGACGCTCGTAGCTTCCGTCGACTAAACGAAATGGTTTCCCATTCTTCATTTTGATTTTTCTATTTTCTATATATTTGCTCCCTTGTTTGTTTGAATTGAAATTGAAGACTTACCTGCGAATGGCACCCGTGATCTGATGTTTCTCTTTCTCTTCTAAGTGTTTATTAAGCGGTTAAGTTCTATGCTCCACAAACTTTGCTAAACCGGGTTCATTTTTCTTCCTTTCATCACCAATTAAATTCTAATTACCTGTTGATAGCTCATTTGTCCATGTAATATTTTAAATTATTTTTTAATCCCAAATATGTCGACCACAACGCCAACAAAAAAGTAAGTAACGAACAAGAAAAAAAATCAAGAACTATCTAAAATGACCTGAAAATCCTAAAAAAAATGGTTCACCCGCACAATCCTCGTTGACCTGTCGTATAGTATGAAAGCAAGATCTTAAGACTAAAGTTACCATAGACACCTTGCTATTTAAGAGCATGTGATTTACCATTGAAAAAAATAACCAAGAATGCAAGTATAGTTAAGGGTGTATTTGGTTGGGTTTATGAAAACTGCTTTTGCCAAAAAAAACAACAACTAAAAGCTGGGCGCAACCTGTAGGCTGTAGCAGCTTCTGTAGAGAGAAAACTGTTTTTCCCTCTAGCCCTTGTTTAGTTCCCTTGGATTCTAGAATTTGGCACTATGCAAAAAGAAGATTTCCCGTCACATCAAATTTGCGGTACATGCATGGAGTACTAAATGTTGACGAAATCAAAAACTAATTACACAGTTTAGTTGTACTTTGCGAGACGAACGTTTTGAGTCTAATTAGTCAACGATCGGACAATTATTACCAAATAAAAACAAAACGCTACAATAGCTACAGTGTATGTCGAATTTTGGCGGCGCCGATTCAGCGGGTGAACTAAACAGGCCCCTAGTATGATTTTCCTTCTACGGCTGCAATTTTCAACTTTTTCAACTGTACCACTTCGATCTTTCTTTTCTTTTCCTCTTCTCGTCCGACTCTCGACAAAATTGCATATTTAGGGCTCCAAAGTTGGATTAGGTTGCCACTCGGAGTGGATGAAAATGGGGCCATCTGTGTCTATAAAGACTCCGACAGAAGCACAAGCACCGCCCCGCACGCGCTAGGGTTGCGGGCGCCGGCGCCGCCGCACCATTTCGGGCGGCGAGTTTCTCCCAGCAGCCGGTTCCTCTCCGGTGGTCCTCTCCGCCCTCTCCTCCTCCCCGAACAATCAACGGCCGCGTCCGCGTCCAGCCCGGCTGTGCACCGCCGCTCGTCGGGGTCCTCTCCAGCGTCCCTCTCTGCCCTCTCGTCCTCCTCCCCGGACACCTTGTTTTGCCGGCCGGAGGTATTAAACCCCTCCCCCCGCTGTTCAGTGCTCGCATTGTATGGATTCCTGTGAAATTTGTGTTTTAGGTTCAGTGTTTGTGTGTATGGATTGATGTGATGTTTCTGTTCAGTGCTTGCATGTACAAATTGATGCCAAAATCCCCATGCTCGCTTTCTTGTTGTTCGCTAGTGTAGTGTTGTGCACCAGAATTCGTGACTTCTTCACTGTACGCCGTAGCCAACCTGACAGCATTTGTGAATGGTCACAGAGGCAACCTGACAGCACTTGTATTCCTATTAATTTTTTGGTGCTGTGATCAGTGGCCAACCTGACAGCATTTGTGAATGATCACAGATCCAATCTGACAGCACTTGTATTCCTATTAATTTTTTGATGCTGTGATCAGTGGGATATATTTTTTTTAACACATTGTTGTTGTGATAACTAACTTCAATGAAATATATTTTTTTTGCTTGATTCAAGCATGGCAGAGAGAGCGGATTGGAGTGGTGCCAATTTGAGGCATTTCATTGATATTTGCAAAGGAGAGATCGAGGCTGGGTTCAATAGAGCCAGTTGGGAAAAACTTGTAGACAAATTTGAGGAAAAAAACAGGTAAAAGACTAACAAAGAAACAATTGAAGAACAAGTGGAATAATATGAGAAAGGAATATACATGGTTTATGGAGTTGAAAAATGCTGCCACTGGACTTGGATGGGATGATGCAAAGCAAACAGTTGACTGCGCTAAAGAATGGTGGGATGAACACCTTGCTGTAAGTTTTGCACTACATTTTTCTTTATTCAATGATCATGATTCTATATGGTTGCACTTGCTAACTTTTTTAATTTGATTTCAGAGATGCAACAATCCTGAGAAGGGGATCAAATGCAATCATATGAGGTTCCAAAAACATGGACCAAAGCACCTTGATGATTTGCACATTATGTTCGGTAAGATTCATGTTAGTGGGACCACTGCAATTTGTCCTGGGGACATATTATCGGATGAATCAAGTAATGATGATGATGTGACCAAAGTGACAAAAACTTCAGATGCCGAGGATTAAGCCTGTCGTTGGGGAGGGTATGGATACACCCGTACGTATCCATACTCATACCCATATCTTGCTTATCCACATGTTCCCCTCCCGACTTTTATTCATACCCGATTTCCCCATATTCATTAGATAATTGAGCAGTGACTAACTATGTATGTCTCCGGCCTCATCGTCATAAGCTAGCTAAGTAGAAATGCCCTACGCTCGCTGCCGGGGTAGTCGATCAACAGCAACGCCAAGTCCTCCTCGTTGCCTCTGCCGTCCGTCTCGTTCCGGGCGCGCCACACCTTGAAGAGCTCCTGGCGGCGGCGGGCACGTCGGCGCCCATCTGCGTGTTGACCCAGGAGCAACGCCGGCCACGCCATTCATGCAGGAGACGGCAGCTATGTCATGGGTACTTCCTGTGTACGTACGCGAACTTGTGGTGCCGAGGTAGCCGACGTTGAGGTCGATCCGCGGCTTCTTGCTCACGGCCGGCGCCGGCGCCGGTAGGGCCAGGACATGGGACTCGCACCGCAGGTCGGTCCAGGAGATGAGCACGTACAGGAAGCACCTGGAGCACGCCACGGCCACCATCCCGCCGCCGCCGCCGGAGGGTGAGTCGCAGCCGTCGCCTTGCTCCACGCCGACGCCGTGGCGCTTCACGGAGGACGTGGTCACAAACGACGACGACGGGGACGCGCCCGCACCGCTGTGCTGCTGCTGCTGGTGCGGATGGGGCTGCTGCTGCTTGCCGCGCTCAAACCGTTCCAGGGCCGTCTTCACCTTCACGATCGTGCACACGCTGTGGTATGTCGTCATGGCGCTGACCGCGGAGCCGGGGCTTGGCGCCGGCGCCGGAGCCGGGGCCGTCGTCACGGCGCAGGGTTTCGTGGCTGCGGCGACCGGGAACAGGTTGAGGTCCCTCGCGTTGCCGTCCATGGAGAAGGATGCACAAGATAGATAGAATACCCTCCCCGTACCCGTTTCTCAACGGATGTTACCCATACCCGAACGGGTATGAGATTTTCTATCCATACCCTCCCCGTTTCACGTGGATATGGATTTGAATACTGGGTATGAATACCCGGCGACAGGCTTACCGAGGATATCAAGTTAGCTGCATTCAAGAAAGCAAAACCAAGAAAGAAGAAATGCTAGTACTCCTCAAGTGCTACTAAAGAGAAGGATGAGAAGAGCCCATTCTTTCGATTGTACAGAAATACATGTTTGAAGATCCAATCTGCAGCAGAGAAGATCACCAAAAGTGTTGAAGCGTCATCAGCTCCTCCAACCAATCTGGTCCCTAGCATTGCAGAGGTCATGAAGATGGTGAAAGGTTGTGGTGTGCAAGAAAAAACTGCTTTGATGCACACATCCATGTCCTTGATTGTGAAGCCTGAATTTAGGGAGTTGTTTAGCTCGCTTGAAACTAATGAAGGGAGGTTCGATTTGCTTAAGAGGGAGCACGAGGAGGATCCAACCAATCTGGTCCCTAGCATTGCAGAGGCCATGAAGATGGTGAAAGGTTGTGGTGTACAAGAAAAAACTGCTTTGATGCACACATCCGCGTCCTTAATCGTGAAGCCTAAATTTAGGGAGGTGTTTAGTTTGCTTGAAACTAATGAAGAGAGGTTCAATTTGCTTGAGAGAGAGCACGAGAAGGAGATGATGAACCGCATCTAGAATATTTTCTTGTGTGGAGAAGGTTAAAGAGGACCGTTTATTGCCCTTATTTCAAAGGTGCGATTGGAGCTATAGATGGTTCGCATGTTCTAGTTTCAGTGCCTGCAGAGGACGTGGTTAACCACACATGTCGACATGGATATACATCTCAGAATGTGCTTGCTATATGTGACTTTGACATGAGGTTTATTTTTGCGGTTGGTAGTTGTTGGTTGGCTGGGCTCGGCACATGACACAAGGATCCTATCATGGATTAGCAAATTTTCTTTCGTTTTTCGTGCCTCATAAAGGTAAACATTTTTCTTACTAAGTTACCAAATGATTTCATTATTAGTTGCTTATATTGAATTGTATTTTTAGGAAAATGTTATCTCGTCGACTATGGTTATCCAAACCGAATAGGGTATCTTACCTCTTTTAAAGGAAGCACGTATTATATATCCAAACCGAATAGGGTATCTAAATCGACATGAGGTTTATCCAAACCGAATATTAGTTGCTATATCCAAGTTTCATGATAAGGAGTTTGATAATGTGATGCGGATGAGGAGTATCTATCAGAAGGGACATGTGAATTGTGCGGCGGCACAAACACAAGAGAGAGTCTTTTTTTTCTTTTTGATAGGCAAACACAAGGAGTCATGATGGGAAAGATGGGGAAACGAGGATACCATGAATATCATTCGCATTAGGATAGCTAATGCTTTGGTTTAGTACGAGAGGTAGATAGATATATGGTGACACAAGACGTCATTATATGAACCATATGTCGTTTGTACTAATCTAGCAATCTATTTATATGGACCATATGTCTACAACGGATGTAGTATATTAAAAAAATGTAGTTTCCCATTCTAAGATCTTTATTCATATGTGGATAATTGAATTGATTAGTGTCTTACGATCAATTAGCATATAATCGATCTTTTAGACCTTAGGGGCATTACAACTTTCTCGTAGCTAGCTTCGCCGTAGCTTTTCCACATCTCATAGGCTAACCAAACACACCCTAAATACTAAGTCTGGATGAATATGTTTTGCTCCCACCATAAGACACCGAATTAGATAAGCTATTTTTTTTTTCTTTCATCATAAATTAAATTGTAACTACATTCTGATGACTATTTTTCATATAATTCCTCAGTTTATTTTCTGTTAGAAAAAAATATGTCAACCATGACATCAACGCAAACACAGAAAGTGAAGAAAAAGAGGGAAATATCAAGAACTATCCAAAGTGATCTTAAAACGCCCTAGAAAGAAGTTAAAGAAAAAACGCCCTCGAAAGTCAGCAACTTTGTTTTGTCATCTTGCGAGCGGCCCACGAGTCGTCCACATCTCCACGCTCCCACCCACAAACCAGGCCCAAACCAAACCCCTCATGCCCCACATGTCATCCTCCCGCCCCAACCCTAGCACCGGCATTCCGATCGCTCCCTTCCCGACCCCACATGTCATCCACCCACCAACGACCTCACATATAAATACCCTTCCGTTCGCAAGGCCACCACGCGCCCCCAACCTTCCAGGGGAAAAAAAAAGAGCAGACCCCCAAATCGGAATCCGCATCCATCCATGGCCGCCGCCGCCCTGCTCCGCCGCTCGCCGGCGGCGCGCGCGCTCCTCTCGCCGGCCCTCTCGTCCCGCCTCGTCGCGTCCAAGTCCCACTCCTCGTCCCCCGCGCCGCCGCCGGCGGCGGCGAAGGTCGCGTCCAACACGAAGACCTTCTCGATCTACCGGTGGGACCCGGACTCGCCGTCGACGAAGCCGCACCTCAAGGACTACCAGGTGGACCTGTCCGACTGCGGGCCGATGGTGCTGGACGCGCTGCTCAAGATCAAGAACGAGCAGGACCCGTCGCTCACCTTCCGCCGCAGCTGCCGCGAGGGCATCTGCGGGAGCTGCGCCATGAACATGGACGGCGACAACGGCCTCGCCTGCCTCACCAAGATCTCCTCGGCGTCCTCGGCGTCCACGGTCTCGCCGCTGCCCCACATGTTCGTCATCAAGGACCTGGTGGTGGACATGACCAACTTCTACAACCAGTACAAGAGCGTCGAGCCGTGGCTCAAGCGCAAGGACCCACCGCCGCAGCAGGGCAAGGAGATCCCGCAGACCAAGGCCGATCGTGCCAAGCTCGACGGCATGTATGAGTGCATCCTGTGTGCCTGCTGCTCCACCTCCTGCCCGTCCTACTGGTGGAACCCCGAGGAGTACCTCGGCCCAGCCGCGCTGCTCCACGCCAACAGGTATACCAGCATCATTGCTACCCCCTTTGATACTGAGATGGATGATTGCTGAGTGATGTATGCTGGATCTGTTTGATGATTGCTGAATGATATGTGATTGATCGGTCGTGAGTCATGCTCTTCTGATCATGAAGTAATTCCATTTGAACTGTTTGATGATTGCTTAGTGATGTGTGATTGATCGGTTGCAAGTCATGCTCTGCTGATCATGAAGTAATTCCAGTTGAAGTGATGTGTGTAGATTGTTTGATATAGTTGATAGCTTAGCTACGTGAGCCTGGAAATGATTGTGATCCAGGTAGATTGCCAATTGAAGTGATGTGTGTAGATTGATATAGTTGCTAGCTTAGCTACGCAAACCTGGAGATGATTGTGATCCAGGTAGATTGGTTATTGGTCTGATGTCTTGATGAATTGTTTGTTCCTTAGATGTGATGATCCTTTGTTGTTTATATTGGTGGCAGTAACACCCATGTGAAGTGGTTCCATGATCATGATTGGGTGGCTGCTGTGACTATGATCTGATGATATTAGTATCACTAGTGAAGGAAATGTGTTGAATGCATTTCTGCAGAAGATCGCTTAGACAGCTTTAAAGGCATTGTGGTTCTAGTATTCTTCTAGCATTTAACTTATGAGTTGCAAACATGTCACATCGCCCAACTTAAATTAACATATGGTGGATGTTTTGGTGAATCTATTCCTCTGATAAGTTGTTTGGCAGTGGCGTGCTAAACTGCTAACCTCTCTTCCAGTATAGAGAGTGCTAGTTCCTCGCTTCATCACCGTTAAACTACACTGATGATCAAGCGAATTTAAGATGCTAAAGCCAGTTCTTGTGGATTTGTCTGCACTTGTTTCCCTTGAATGATAGCTGTCTAATATGATAAATTTTCTTTGTTCTAAGTTTTAGGATGTTGCTAAGTCCATGACACGTTCACCCTTTTTAGGCTTCCGCTGTGGGGGACGCTTATCAAACCAAAACCCAACATGTTCATGCACCTTCAAGCTCGAGGATATCACGGGGTGTCAGAGAAGAGAAACCTGCGGGACCACAAACGTAGATTGCTTGCAGAAAAATATGAGCTGAGGGGAAAGCTGTATAAGGCTGTCTGTAGGGACCCTGATCTTCCATTGGATATGCGGGAGAAGTTCCGCTATAAGTTGTCCAAGTTGCCAAGAAATAGCTCCATGACACGCCTTAGAAACCGCTGCATTTTCACAGGCCGGTCTCGCGCTGTCTACAAGAAATTTCGCATGTCCCGTATTGTGTTCCGCACATTGGCAAACAAGGGTGAACTGACGGGCGTAAAGAAAGCATCGTGGTAGATGCTAACGAGCCAGTAGAAAAAAGCGCTAGCTCTGCAGTAGTACAAGAAAATAAGGTTGTTTACATGCAACCTTTCAGTGTGTGATCCCTGAAACAAGCTTTAAAGTTTCTGACCAGCAGCCAATTTTATTTAAATATTTTAGCTGAATCAGTGTACTGTACTGTTTTTTTTATATATATTATGCACTTATGAAGTTAAAGGATCAGAACTTGTTTCTGAATGCAGATTTTTTTTTTCTGTTATCTTCACACTGGGTTGTGAATATGTTGCGCTTGTTTCTGTTATCAGTTACTCTGTACTTCATGCTGCTAAGTAGTTACCACCTCACTCCAAAGTTTACATCATGTGCTCAGAATGATTGTGAATATTGTATGTTAGAGTAATCCGACTTCATAAGTTGTTTGTTTCAGTGTTTTTGGCTACTTTTATTCTACCTTCTGGACTTCTCACTTCTCTGAAGTCTGTTCAGCACTGCGTATTTGCGATCCATGCTGATATGTTGAGTCATTTGTTATTCCAGTGTTTTATTTGATTGTATGATCCATACATCAGCTGTTTGATTCATCTTACCTCTGTTTAATTTATTTGATGTCCACATAGAGGGTTTGTGTTAGATCATAGGAACTAAGATATGGCAGTTAACTTTCATTAAATAATATGATAACCAACTTTGTTTGCAGTTAGTGTAATTAATGAACATTAATGTTTTTTGGTGTGCAATATTTATATCCCAATGGAGTGATTGTGAAGTACTTGCCCGGTTTGGTTCAGTTTATGAGCTTTGAACTTGTGATGCCCAGGTAGGGCATGCTTGCATTCCACGATGGGTCTTGTGCTATAAAATGTCCATTCGTTGTTCCAGGTGGATACAGGACAGCCGTGACCAGTTCACCAAGGAGCGCCTGGACGCCATCAATGACGAGTTCAAGCTCTACCGCTGCCACACCATCAAGAACTGCACGCATGCCTGCCCCAAGGGCCTGAACCCGGCAAAGCAGATCGACACGATCAAGAAGCTCCAGTTGGACGCCTGAAGGGGATCATGTCTTCCCTTCAAAACGAACATGGAACAAACCTGTGAAGATTTGCGATAAACTTGCCTTTTTTTTTTATTCCGTCTTTGCGTCGTGGTTTCTGCCTGACAAATAATTCCCCGATTGGGGCCTCCTCTCTGATGCTCGCATTTGTGTCAGGTGCAGGTAGTGTAGGGAGTGAATAACTGCTACCTTATTTCATTTTTATGCTGTATCTAATGTGGTACTCTGCAATGCGTTGTATGGATTACTGTCATTCGTGGATGATTTTCGTTGCATTTAACATTTGCTTCACATGCTTGTATACCGAGCAAAGTCATTACTTGTTGGCGCGGTGCTCGTTGGTGCTTTTCCCCTTGAAGATTTATTTTTATTTTTAACACTTTTTTAAAACTATTTTTAATTATAAACACTTTTTTTTAAAAAATCTAACACTTTTGGCCGCGCCTATTGCCACGGCGCGGAAAAACAACTTTGCTGCGCCATGCATGGCGGCACGGCAGTGGTCACTTCCCCGGGCCATGGCCGCTAACGTGGCAGGAGCTGCCGTGCCGCCACAGCACACGGCGCGGCAAGGCTGACATGCCCTAGCCATAGCGCGGCGGTCAAAGCGGCAACAAATGGAACAAGCCACTTCTGTTATGTTCTCACATGAGTTATTTCGTCGTGTCGGTTTAACGAATAGGTTAGTATGAAGGTTAAATGCACGAGACAATCAATACACAAGTTCAGCAATACTAACTTCATCGCAAGTTCGACAATACCTCCGTTCATCGCAAGTTCGACAATACCTCTGTTCAACATAAGCTCAGCAAGTCATAATTACGACACAAGTTCATCAATACATAAGTTCGACATTACTCGACATACTACATGTTCCATCAATATATGGATGTCCGAGTATAAGTGCACCATGTTATCCTAAAGAACTCCTACGACCCAGGAGTATATGGGTACCGCGGATGTCGCTGCCTCTTCGGACGTGAAGGCAGTACATTAGGGGTGAACCCAACGTCGGTACGGTCTCGCTGGCGGTACACTCGGAGGTATCTGCCTTATTGGCCAGACTTGGAGGCCCCCCATGCCATTGATGCTATGCACATGCAGAAAAATGTCTTTGAGAGTCTCATTGCCACCTTGATGGACACAGGCAAGTCAAAGGATGGTCTAAAAGCACGGAAAAGACATGGTGCAGCTAAACGTGATGCCACAACTTCACCCGGTACCTGAGGCTAATGGAAAATACACTCTGCCCATGGCGTGCTTCAACCTAACACCAGACGAGAAGAGAGCTATATGCACTTTCCTGAGGGGGATCAATGTCCCAACTGGGTTTTCAGCAAATATGAAGAAGCTAGTGTCGATGAAGGACTTGTCAATAACACACTGCAAGGCTCATGATTGTCATGTGATCTTTGGCAGTGTTTCTACCTATTGCAATTAGGGCTATAAAGCGAGTTCTTGAAAATGGCCATCACCCACATGTGCTACTTCTTTTGAAGATCTCATGAAGACGATTGGCAAGCAAGAGTCGAGTGACCTACATGAATTTGTGGTGGAGACACAAAATCAAGCGGAGATGTGTTTGCCTCCTACTTTTTTTGATATAATGCCACATCTCATGATTCACATGGTTCATTAGATACAGGCGCTGGGCCCTTGCTACTTGCATGAAATGTGGTCCTACGAGCGGTTCATGTCAGTTCTAAGTCGATACGCGCATAATCGAACATACCCAGAGGGCTCCATGATAGAGGGTTATAGTACTGAAGAAGTCGTCGAGTATTGTCAAGAGTACCTAAAAGTACAGAAAGGGATTGGTAAACCCGATTCTCGTCACAAGGGTAGGCTGGCTGGGAAGGGCACCAGTGGTAGAAAAGTGTTCATCGACCATGATTACAAAGAGGTGAGTCGAGCGTATTATAGTGTCTTGCAGAGTACACAACTGATGCAACCGTACATTGATGAACACTTGGCTATCATTATGGCGGAGAGAAATAACCGTTTGGATGATTGGGTCATGAAACAACACAAGCAACGACTAACTACATGGTTGAAGGACCAAAACATACCGCCTAGAGAAACCATAGACTCTATTACCATTAGTAGGCTAGCGGAGGGGCCATCGAGACAAGTGACATCTTGGAATGCTTATGACATCAATGGGTATACGTACTATACCCACACAAAGGATAGTAAATATGTGAACCAAAATAATGGCGTTTGAATAGAGGCTCTCGATGGATCGGGGCAAAATATCCAATACTTTGGCATCATTGAAGAGATATGGGAACTTGGCTATGGAAGGGATATAACGGTGGCCCCGTTTCGATGCCGCTGGATCAAACAACACCAACTGAACGAGATCGGATTGAGAGTTCTGGACCTCGAGAATCTAGGCTACCAAGATGACCCTTGGGTGCTCGCTTCACGTGTCGCACAAGTTTTCTATATGTCTGACCCACAAAGTAACCTCCCCCCGAAGAAGAAGACAAAGCACGTGGTTGCCTCCGGGAAACAGCACATTATTGGAGTTGATGACGTGGATGATGTTGAAGCTTACAATAACTACGATGAGATGCCGCTATTCACAGACTTTCCTAAGAAGATTAGTGTTGTGGAAAAAAACCTCCCAAAGACATATTGCCATGGGAATGAAAATGTGTCAAGGGTAAAGTCGTTACAGCGGGCTAGCTAGTTGTTGAACGTGGAGTGTTTATGTAAGTGTGTGTTTGTAAGACTTTATTTATGGATGCGTGCGAGACTATATATTTATGTACGTGTGTAAGACTACATATTTTTGTATGTGTGTGAGACTACATTTATACATGTGTGTGAGACTACCCTTTGCAACATCTAGATGACTCTATTTGAACATCCACTCTATTACTACTAAAACTCTATGAAATCACTTAACACTTTATGAAATGAAGAAATGATCAAAATAAAAGTAGGAGATCTTGATGAGTTATACAACTTTTATATTCATCACCTTTATAGTTGAAATCATTTAGTGTTTGAAAATTAGGTTTGAAGCTGTTATTTTCTGAAATTTAAAATTTGAATTGTTCAAAATTAGTGACAAAGATAGATGACTAGACTAAAATGATAGAGCATGATTTTAGAAAATTTTAGGAAAAAAAACCATCACATTTGGAGTTAGTATGAGGGAGAAAAACTAGGTATAAGTTTCAGCCACAGATTAAAAAGAGAAATCACACTTATTCATCATTGATCATCATGAACAGTTGTGCTTTTACTTTTTAATCTCTGGGTAAAATTTATAACTAGTCTTTCTCCCTCATACTAACTCCAAATGTGATGATTTTTTTTTCTAAAATTTTCTAAAATCTTGCCCTATCAAGTTAGTATGTTGATTTGGTCATTGTTTTCATTTGACAAAGTTTGAGCCCTTCAAATTTTCAAATTTAAAAAAATGACAAGTTCGAACGAGATTTTTTTCAACCATTAAATGATTTCAGCTGAAAAAGTGATGAATACCAAAGTTGTATAACTCATCAAGATCTACAACTTTTATTTTGGTCATTTCTTCATCTGATAAAGTGATAACAAACATTATTCACAAATCAACATGTTTCTCGTATAGTTCAGGAAATTATGAGTCATATGTGAATTTACGAACAATGTTTACTAATACTTTGTCACATAAAGAAGTGACCAAAATAAAAGTTGTAGATAGTGATGAGTTCAACAACTTTTATGTTCATGACTTTTTATTGTTGAGATCATTTAAGGTTTCAAAATCTTGTTTGAAGTTGCCAATTATTGAAATACTAAATTTCAACTATTCAAATTTAGTCAAATGAAAATATGATCAAAATAAAAGTTGTACATATTGATGAGTTCTACAACTTTGGTATTCATGAGTTTTCATTTGAAATCATTTACTCTTTCAAAATATTGTTTTAAGTTGAAATTGTTTGAATTTTAAAATTTGAATCGTTCAAACAAAGTCACATGACAAGATGACCAAAATAAAAGTTGTACATGTTGATGAGTTATACAACTTTTATGTTTACAATATTTTCATTTTATTTCATTTAATGTCATAAAATTGTAGTCAAGTTTTAAAATTCAAATTTTTAATTTTTGTTTTTTTTTTTTTCTATATTGTTTTGACTACAATTGTTTATATATATATTTCTTCATATATAGAATAATACAAAATATTATATTTGTGCATATACACAATTGTTTTTATATTACTTTTATTTTTGGTCATAATTGTTTTATATATACACAATTGTTTTTATAATGCGTAATTAATAATTTAAAAATAAAAATATATTTGTAAGGCGGTTGGATCAGAAGGCGCCTACAAATGCATTTAAGGGTGGTGGATCGAGAACCGCCCTACAAATCATCCCGACTATAAAACTAAGAGGCGCACAGGTGTTGTCTGCGGTTGGCGCTCTCTTCTCCTCCGACGCCGTCGCCTCAGCTGCCACGACGCCGGCCCCTTCCCCCTTCCCCGCCGATCTTTGTTCGCGCCTTCCCTCCCGCCTCCCCCTCCCGCGCCTCACGCACCCACCCCTAGGGTTTCTAGAGGGCGGCGACGCCGCCGGCGTGGAGCCTTCAGCCTCAGCCGGTCCCAGACCGCCCGACCCGGCCAGCACAGCCGTGCAGCAGCCGCGAGCTCCGGCGCCCGTGCCCGGCCCGGCGTGCCGCCCCGCGAGCCGCCGACGTGAACTCCGGCGCCCGCTCCCGTTCACCTCGCCTACCCCAGATTGGATTCATGGCTAAACACGGCCTTGCCGACCGCCGCTGCCCTACTCCCAGCTACCCGGTCTTCGCCGGACCCTTTGCCAAAGAACGAGCATCCACCGGTATGCCGCCCCCTCTCTTCCTTCCTTACGGACAAAATTGAGCACCGAACCCTAATTCAAACTAGGCAGATCTGGGTGCGATCTAATCACACAGTGTAAGTGTGCATGTATTATGCCTACTAATTTTGTTTTTGGCTAAAAAATTATCTGGTGTACATGTGTAGCCGCCTCGATGCCCGCCCCTTCTATTGGCTTCCTCTGTTTCATGCACCAGGTACCCCAAACCCTAACCTAAGGTATCTCAGATTCGGATGTGAACCAATCACAATGCTACCTACTTCATGTACGTGAAAAAAAAAAACTGGTGTACATGTGTACACCCATGTCTAGTATACCGGGCCGCCTCTGAATCGCGAGAAGAGGAGGTGAGACGATAGAGATTTAGAATCTTTTCGGATTGGTAGGGATCTAGAGATAGCGTTTTCATAATTATCCGCACCATGCTGAAGCGGCACAAGGTTGAGCAATTGTTCACTGTCCTAAAAAGTGTAGAAGCTTGTAGCGCTTGACTTTGTGAATTTCTTCATGTTTATTTTTATTTTGGGTTCTTACTTCTAGGTTGCTTCTTTTGTAGGGCCAAGTTTAGGTGATCCTGGTTAGAAGGCGGTAGAAAGTATCTATATCAAAGTCTGACATGGATTTTTTTTTTTCGAGGATTACAAAATCATGGATCTTGATGGACTTGGCATGATGGTGCTTGTTTAGGATTCCGACATTTGAAATCCAACTCCACCATGGTCGGCAGTTTCCATCGATTTCCATTTGTCCATGGTGGCGATAGTGAGCTAAGTAAAGAAGATTTATTTAGTCACAAATATGTGCTACATCTCAATCTCGTTCTGGATGCCCCATTATCAAACCACGCTTTGTAGTACCCAATCACTTTATCTTAACATGTGCTTCCGAAAAGCATCATGTGCCCTTTCGAGCTTCCACCATAGCACCACCTCAAACTCTCCTTCATTCATCAGTTTGGCTCGCCAAGTCTTTGGAGATTAAATCCATAGTGCTTTCTTTTTAGCAACGGAGCAACCAAGCCTTAAACTAATTGGATTGGTGTAACTTTGGTCTAATTTCTCTTGGGTATTTACTGTGAGCAATGGAGCCCTTTTCATGCTCATCTGTCTAACTAGTGCAAAAAATGTTTCACTTATTGGAAGGAATATTCTTTCTAGTCATGGATTCATTTACAGTCAATCCACAAATGATATCCATCCGTTTGATTTGGTCACCACCTTGATATCCTGATGGGGTCCATCCTTTGTTATTTTATACGTAACCCAAAGTGTTTATGGGTCGGATGCCCAATGTTTGCAGAGCTAACATGATGCTCTCTGTCCATGATAAGTTTCAGATGATCTCGTAATCCAACTCCGGTGTTTCTTCATTATTCAGTAGTTGTAGAAAGTGATGAACCTCACGGATATTCTCTCAACAAATAGTATAAGGACTTACATGACTATAATTTGTCCGAGGCAGGTCTTTAAGAGATTTCTTCTTGTATTGACATTATTACCTACAACTCACTTCACCTTGGTCATTTGTTGATTGGATTACTTACCCATTAGTCTGGTAGACCTGCTACCCTCCAATCCTCCATGCAGCTTGTTCTCTCAGATAACTCCATAATATTTACTTAGATCGGCCACTTTGCTTAAATATTAATTGCAGTAAAACAGTAAATTAATGGTGCTCTGAAGATGCCTGTACTACTGAAGAGTGCCACGGCATGGAAATAATATCTTTTCATTGTGGTATTGTTTCTATCATAAGCAAAGCAGTTTGCTTTACTATGCCACTTTGGCATTATAAATTAGCCTATGTGACCAAATTCATTTCAATTTGGAGTCATACAGATTGAAATTAGCCTATGTAAATATTTTGTTAATATAAACTTAGGTTAAAACATATAAGTTCCATTTTACGTGTTAACTGCTCTCTAACCCTGTTATTTTCGTTACTTACTCCACTTCATTTTTCTCAAATACCTATGTTTTCCTAGGATGACACTGTTTTTATCTTGTAATTCTTAATGAACCGGTGCTTATAGCTGATTGTTGTTGGATACAACTGTTTGTATATACTACTACTACTATACTGAACTACTACTACTACTCTACTCTACTGAACTACTACAACTCTACTTGCTACTGATAGCTACTTCTACTCCTACTAGCTGGCTGCTACTCTACTCTCTTCCCTAGTTGCTGGCTGCTACTCTTAACTACTGGCTGCTACACTTCTCTACTCCTCCTCTACTCTACTCCTCTACTATTGCTCTATCTACTATTACTCCTCCTCTACTCAGCAGCTGTTGCTTTTTTACACCTTTTCCTCTCTATGTTTGCTAAGCAGCTGTTGCTTTTTTTTTGCCAAATCTCCCCTCTCCTCTCCTCTCCTTTGTTTTGCCGATGATGAAATTGTCCAAGTCCATACATTATATGGAATATGAGCTGATGATCAAGAACTTATGAGGAACTTGGCATCATTAGCAGCCGTCCCTACACTACCTTCTCCTTTCTTCTCTGTTATGATGCCTTGATGCTCCAAGTTCAAGATCAGATGATGATTGATATATTTTTGAGGCCTCTACTATTGCTACTTCTCGTTTTTTGACATATTGTTGTTTTATAGGACTACTTTGTTTTATAGACCTTTTTTATTTCTTATACCTTCTCGCGTACCTAAAGCACACTTTCTTGCATCTATTAGAACAAAGCGTGAAATAATGTCGCGGATACCAGACAGTGCAGCTCGATGCCCCGAGCATGATGAGCAGCCAACCCTTGAGGAACAAGCACTAGAGGACCAGCTTACTCAGGAACAGTTCAATAACGAGGTAGAAAAGGATCTAGAAGTGATGCTTACTTAGGAGCAGTGTGATGAGGAGAAAGGCCCCGAAGGAGAGGCTGCTGAAGGCGACGAAGAAGAGGATGATGATGATGATGACTCAGAAGAGGGATATGAAAGTCTCGAGGATCCTTTCCCACGTGAAACCAGAAGGAGGCCCACGGAGGAAGATTTGGACAAGGATTTTGACCCGAACGAGGAGGTAAGGAAAAAGCCTTAGCTTGTAAATTTTGCTAAAGCTTTGGCTGTGTTACCTCTGCTAACACTTTGACCTGTCGTATATATAGGTCCCTCCTGAAACTTGGAAAAGACAATGTTGACGTCCGCGACATCTCGCTGGACAAGACGGAGTAGAGGAAAGGAGAGTAGAGGCAACAACCACAGAGATGGATCACGATGCCTCTGCTCCACAAACTCAAGACACAACCACTGCTACCAAGCCTAAGAGGAAATGAGGGGATATAAAAGGAAATCTATATCCAGATAAGACATGCTATGTGATAACGGAGGTCGGGCCAGCAGGGGAGATCCTTGACCCGAAGGAATTAAGAGGATGATTCCGTAATGCGATCGGGCCCTAGTAAGAGATAAATTGAACCCAGCAATCCCTAACTGAAAAGAGGTACTAGAGAACACAAAGAATGCACTATGGGATAGGCAGCTGAAGGTCAAATTTAGATTTCCGGAGGGTAAGCACGAATTGGTAAAAAAATGCTATCAGGATGATGGGAGAGTCATTCCGACGTTGGAGGTCGGAGCTCAACACGAAGTATATCCAAAAGGGGTTAACTCCCTTCAACGAGTTTGACAAAATAACTCCTAGTCAATGGGAGGAGCTCGTGGCTCAGAAGACTTCACCGAAGGCATTGGAGCTCAGTGCCCGTAACACCGAGCTAGAGAAGAGGAACAAACACCACCATCATCTAGGCCCCGGTGGCTACTATGCCAAGGAAGGGCAGTTTAGGAAGATGGATGAAGAGGCCGCAGCTACTGGGAATATCGATGTGACAAATTTGAAGGTACGCTCAAAGAACTGGATATATCGAGGATCTGAGAATCATCCGGTGATAATCTTAAGTTTGATAAGCGAAGACCAAGAAGCGGTATCAAGGATACTAAAATATGCTGAAGACAAGGAGAAGGGCTCATTCAATCCTTCTAGAGAGAGGGACGAGCTTAGCCTTGGCTTGGGAAACAAGGAGCACATAGGCCGCACCAGGAGGCTAGGGAAAGGGCGACACGGATGTAAGATTCGATGAGGGCGAGCACATGTACAAGAAACATGGCAGAGACCAGGAGACTAGTCTTGAGCTTCAAGTGAAGGCTCTAGTTGCAAAAAGTATTTGGAGGAGCAGGGACTGTCTCTGAGACCCACGGATATTAGTGGCGCTTGTGGGAGGCGGCATTAGTTGGCAGCCCTCCAAAGTTCCTAGCAACCAAGGTTCCATTGCAGCCACAACTTGAGTCGATCGCATCAGGGAACCAACTAGTTGTACCTTGGTGTTTCTCGGTGGCCGGCGAACTTCTTTGTGATGGAGGTACTTGGGTGTGGCACATCCTCGGTGGCTTACACCACAATAATAAGATACCGCCGGACTACACTAGGGTCGAGGTGCATCTTTGTGAAGCCGAGTTCATGCGGTGGAGGATAGACTACACTGCCACAACTCCGAGAGGGTGGTGTTACTTGGAACATTATGGGGCAGTTCATCCTCACGACACAAGCAGGAAATTATATTGATTGCTTCAGGCGCCTCCCCTCTCCCAAATTTGCAGCAAATTGTTGAGGTTGGGGAGATATTTTCACCATCTTGTGACTACCACATTCCTGAGATGCCACATTCTTCCCCACCTCCTAGCGAGCATGTGCCTGATGAGATGCCACAACCTTCTCCCGGCTCGTACCGAGCAAGTGCATGATGAGATGCCATAGTCTTCTCAATAAGCACACAGTACGATACATGAACAATGAGTGCCTCCTAAAGAAGGTGATGCACAAGAAGATGAGGGCGATGCACGAATGGGAACTTGAAAGAAGCATCCAATCACCATAAGGCTAGTTGATGTTACGATGATGAGCGTCTCGTCGGTGTCCAAGTGGTATTCCATGACCCAGTTCAAGCACGAGAACCAAGTTAAAAAGTCCCATCACGGGGGTTACGAGGAGGCCGTCACTGCAAACTCCACCAAATTGCAAAAGCGGTATCAAATGTTGATGCCATCAAATGGTCAAAAGATTGCCCAAAAACATATGAAAGAGGCAAGTCCTTCCTACCAAACCGGGACATCCGGCGCCTACCACTTGGAATGAGAAGGTTCCATGATTGGTACTTGCGTGTTCTCCCAACGAGCATAGATATCATACAAGCATGCTTCCCCCATGCACATTTGGAAGCCTTGTTGAAAATTGTCTTTGACTTCAATGACATGCACACATGCTTTCACCTAGGAGAAATGGAGATGAATCTAATTCGCACGTGGTGCCTATAAGTCCTTGTCCTCCCGATATGATATGAATGTAATCTTTGAATTTTGTTGTAACTAACCCATGCCGTGATTTGTAGAATGCAAGTGCACATTGTCAAACAAATACCAAGTGTGAAAGCCGGGTATGTAGACCCTCAAGCTATAGCCCAAACAAATTTTAATTACCCTAAACGGTGGATACTGGATGCCGAAGAGCTACCTGTTGCAAAGACTCTTCAGGAGAAAGAGCACATCCGTATGGCAAAACTAAGGGAAGAGTCCCTTAAGGTTGCGGCATACATTGCCCTGGCTTTCAAAAATCTCCAACAACACTCTACTATATGGCTACCATACAACTTTGAGTAAGTTTAACTCTATACTTAAAGCTTTGTTCGATATATTTTATTCGATATGCAAAAGAGCTTATCTAGTTCTATGATTAAATCCATGCAACAACCACTGGATTTGTATAGCCATCGATGTCGGGAGGAGCATGGCATGGGTCTTTGATTCATTAGATATGAGAATCAAAGTCTTTGTATGTCACCGTGTCCCTATCTAATGAATCAAGCCCCCATGATTCCATGCTCCTTTCCGATTGTTCACAATTCAATGGCTAATCCCATTTCCAAACCAAGGCTCAGGAAAGTTGTCCTCCTCTCCGAAGGATTGAATGAAGACTCTCCTTGTCTTCAAAGATATTTCAAATTTATCCTTGATATTCATCTGGGTCTCGCTTATCAAACATGCGACATCGGCAAAATGTAATCTGCTTGAAATGACTTCTCTAATTTCATTTGCTGAGCTTGGCAAAAATTGAAATGACTACACTAATTTTACTTTCAGCGGCGACTTCTCTATATTAATCTATAATATTAACAACACAAATTGCAATTTTAACTTCTGAAAAGAACTTGATCCAAAGTGCACTTCTAGTTGAAAACCACAGCGAGATGCATAGGCATTGTCTTATGCACATTCAGTTAGCAAACACAATAAATAGTAGAAAAACAGTTGGAAATTTGCCAACAACAATGGTGCAATAGTGCTATACGACTTACAAGTACATGCTACATGCTTTGAATAGATCAAGAACTCATGGAGCTAAGGTACAAAAACAAAACTAAACATCCCATAGCTTCAAGCATAATCCAGTTTTAGGATAGAGCACCAACAGGTGCATGGACAAAGAGAGACAAGCAAGTTACTGAATGCACACAAATTTCAAACAAAGAACATTTGCAACCACTAGGGAAGAAAGGCATCCGAGCACAGCCACAAACACTAACACTAGGTACTTGTATGCATTCAAATAACTAGATAAAAATAGAATCAGAACTACTTAATTATCTATGAACAAAGATAGATAATGCACACTAGCTTATATATGGACATCTCCTAAATAATAGTGGCACATTATATAACACGGACATAAATTGTAGAAAAATTAGGCAAGCTTGCCTTTTCCATGATAACTACATTATTACCACACAAAGAGATTTGATTCACTCAAGTGGTTTGGCGGCATAATCTGAAGCCAATCCAAACCATTCAAAGGCCACAGAGGACAAGAAAAGAGCTATTCAATCATGTTTGCATGTAACAATGAAAATACCTAGTTGCGAGCAAGCCATAGCCCAGCAAGTATCTAACGGATAAAAATGCGATGTCGGAAAATGAGCCCTTCCCAATACCACAGAATATCACAGATTTCTCAGAAAAAATCCTTTCCAAAACAAAAGGGCCATGCATAATTAACACTATTTGTTCTTCTTCTAAAATAGTTCAGCTCATGCAAATGTTATTCAAGGCAATTGCTCTTCTAAAAATAAGGCAGTGAGATCTTATGGGCCAAAGGCAAACCAAAATACATAATAGACTCGATACTACCTACACTATATATCCACATAAACTTAGAACAAACAACACGAATTTTTTTCTCTTCCCTAACACTTTCTCTTTATATCTCTCTAGGTAAATATCATTCCTTCGATTATATTAGTGTAACACCACCATATCACGGAGGTCAACTTCTGACACTACTCGCCCAACTTGCAAGGTCACCATTGGTTGGAAAAGATTGCTTCACCGTGAGTTCCTCATGCTACATAAACCAAACTACTTTTCCCCTATGCACATTTCGACTTCATCTATGTTATTAACTAGTTGAGTACCCATTGAGCCATTGAAGGAAAAAAAAAAAACAGTGCAAAGAGCTGGAAGAAAGCATCAAACACACTCACCGGAGAGCTCGGGAAGGAGTACGGGCCTTGGTGGAGGTGCTGTGACGCCGGAGAGAGCATGGGAAGGAGGCGGACGCCGGTGGAAGTCTTGGAGGCCGCCCGCCGTTGGAGGTGTGGGACGCTAGGAAGAGTGCGGACACTGGAGAGCTCGGGCACCATGGCCTTCGCGATGAGAGGAGCACGGGCCGCCGACGCCTTTTGGGCACGGGAGGGCGGGGAGCAGGCCCATGGCACCTCAAGGTCGGAAACCCTAAGCGCCACCGGTCGGTGAAAACCCTAGGGGGGAGGCGGGCGCAGGTGCGGGTTGGGGGTGCGAGGTGCAGGGGGAGGCAGCATGGTGCGGAGATGGGGTGTCCGGGTGCGCCGCGACACCTCAGGTCGGAAACCTTAGCGCCGGGCCGTGGTGAAACCCTAGGGCGGGGAGCAGGCGCGTGGTCTCTTGAGGGGGGGCGCGGCGTCGTGGTGTGTCCGGGGGAGGCGGCGTCGTAGGGGAGCCTAATCGCGTCGGAGGAAGAAGAGCGCCCAATAGGCTAACACATGCCCTTGAATTTATACTCGGGGACGATTTCTAGGGCGGTTCTGATCCAACCGCCTACAAATGCATTTGTAGGCGGTTTCTAATCCAACCGCCCTATAAATATTTTCTATTTTTTTAAATTATTAATTCTGTATTTTTTATATCATAAAAACACAAAGTAATATAAAAACAATTATGTATATGCATAAATATAATATTTTGTATTATTCTATATATGAAGAAATATATATATAAACAATTGTAGTCAAAACAATATAGAAAACAAAAAAAAACAAAAATTTAAAATTTAAATTTTAAAACTTCGACTACAATTTTATGACATTAAATGAAATCAAATGAAAATATGGTAAACATAAAAGTTGTATAACTCATCAACGTGTACAACTTTTATTTTGATCATCTTGTCATGTGACTTTGTTTGAACGATTCAAATTTTGAAATTCAAACAATTTCAACTTGAAACAATATTTTGAAAGAGTAAATGATTTCAGATGGAAAACTCATGAATACCAAAGTTGTAGAACTCATCAATATGTACAACTTTTATTTTGATTATATTTTCATTTGACTAAATTTGAACAGTTGAAATTTTGTATTTCAATAATTGGCAACTTCAAACAAGATTTTGAAACCTTAAATGATTTCAACAATAAAAGTCATGAACATAAAAGTTGTTGAACTCATCACTATCTACAACTTTTATTTTGGTCACTTCTTCATGTGACAAAGTATTAGTAAACATTGTTCGTAAATTCACATGACTCATAATTTCCTGAACTATACGAGAAACATGTTGATTTGTGAATAATATTTGTTATCACTTTATCAGATGAAGAAATGACTAAAATAAAAGTTGTAGATCTTGATTAGTTATACAACTTTGGTATTCATCACTTTTTCAGCTGAAATCATTTAATGGTTGAAAATCTCGTTCGAACTTGTCATTTTTTTAAATTTGAAAATTTGAAGTGCTCAAACTTTGTCAAATGAAAAGAATGACCAAATCAACACACTAACTTGATAGGGCAAGATTTTAGAAAATTTTAGGAAAAAAAATCATCACATTTGGAGTTAGTATGAGGGAGAAAGACTAGTTATAAATTTTACCCAGAGATTAAAAAGTAAAAGCACAACTGTTCATTATGATCAATGATGAACAAGTGTGATTTCTCTTTTTAATCTGTGGCAGAAACTTGTACCTAGTTTTTCTCCCTCATACTAACTCCAGATGTGATGGGTTTTTTTTCTAAAATTTTCTAAAATCATGCTCTATCATTTTAGTCTAGTCATCTATCTTTGTCACTAATTTTGAACAATTCAAATTTTAAATTTCAGAAAATGACAGCTTCAAACCTTATTTTCAAACACTAAATGATTTCAGCTGTAAAGGTGATAAATATAAAAGTTATATAACTCGTCAAGATCTCCTACTTTTATTTTGATCATTTCTTCATTTCATAAAGTGTTAAGTGATTTCATAAAGTTTTAGTAGTAATAGAGTGGATGTTCAAATAGAGTCATCTGGATGTTGCAAACGGTAGTCTCACACACATGCATAAATGTAGTCTCACACACATACAAAAACATGTAGTCTTACACATGTACATAAATATATAGTCTCGCACGCATCCATAAATGAAGTCTTACAAACGCACACTTACATAAACACTCCATGTTCAACAACTAGCTAGCCCGCTGTAACAACTTTACCCTTGACACCTTTTCGTTCCCATGGCAATGTGTCTTTGGGGAGGTTCTTTTCCACAACACTAATCTTCTTAGAAAAGTCTGTGAATAGCGGCATCTCATCGTAGTTATTGTAAGCTTCAACATCGTCCACGCCATCAACTCCAATAATGTGATGTTTCTCGGAGGCAACCACGTGCTTTGTCTTCTTCTTCGTGGGGAGGTTACTTTGTGGGTTAGACATATAGAAAACTTGTGCGACACGGGAAGCGAGCACCCAAGGGTCATCTTGGTAGCCTAGATTCTAGAGGTCCAGAACTCTCAATCCGATCTCGTTCAGTTGGTGTTGTTTGATCCAGCAGCATCGAAACAGGGCCACCGTTATATCCCTTCCATAGTCAAGTTCCCATATCTCTTCAATGATGCCAAAGTATTAGATATTTTGCCCCAATCCATCGAGAGCCTCTATTCGAACGCCATTGTTTTTGGTTCACATATTTCCTATCCTTTGCGTGGGTATAGATGCATGATACCCATTGATGTCATAAAGCATTCCAAGATGTCACTTGTCTCAATGTCCCCAGCGCTAACCCTCTTGATGGTAATAGAGTCTATGGTTTCTCCAGCGATATGTTTTGGTCCTTCAACCATGTAGTTAGTCGTTGCTTGTGTTGTTTCATGACCCAATCATCCGAGCGGTTATTTCTCTCGCCATAATGATAGCCAAGTGTTCATCAACGACGGTTGCATCGGTTATGTAATACCGCAAGAACAATCGTAATACGCCCGACTCACCTCTTTGTAATCATGGTCGATGAACACTTTTCTACCATCGGGTGCCCTTCCCAATGCCATTTACCCTTGTGAGACGAGAATTGGGTTTACCAATCCTTTCGTACTTTTAGGTACTCTTGACAATACTCGGACGACTTCTTCAAGACTATAACCCTCTATCATGGAGCCCTCCTGGTATGCTCGATTATGCGCGATCGACTTAGAACCTACATGAACCGCTTCAGGGACCACATTTCATGCAAGTAGCAAGGGACCGGCCTTTGATTGTCGATAAACCATGTGAATCATGAGATGTGGCATTATATCAAAAAAAGCGGGAGGCAAACACATCTCCGAGTTGATTTTTGTGTCTCCACCACAAATTCATGTAGGTTACTTCAACTTTGCTTGCCAATTGTCTTGTGAGATCTTGAAAAGAAGTAGCACATGCGGGTGATGGCCATTTTCAAGAACTACGGCTTTATAGCCCTAATTGCAATAGGTAGAAACATCGCCAACATCACATGACAATCATGAGCCTTGCAAGGTGTGTTATTGACAAGAAGTCCTTCATCGACACTAGCTTCTTCACGATTCTTTGAAAACCCAGTTGGGACATTGATCCCCCTCGAGGAAAGTGCATATAGCTCTCTTCAAATGTGGTGTTAGGTTGAAGCACGCCATGGGCGAGTGTATTTTCCATTAGCCTCAGTGCGGGTGAAGTTGTGGCATCACGTTTAGCCGCACCATGTCTTTTCCGTTGCTTTTAGACCATCCTTTGACTTGCCCGTGTCCATCAAGGTGGCAATGAGACTCTCAAAGACATTCTTCCGCACGCATGTGCATAGCATCAATGGCATGGGGACCTCAAATCTGGCCAATAAGGTGAATCTTGAAGAAGATCGATTGTTTCTTGAAAGGTGCGCCTTGACGGGAGGTGTGCTTCTATCTCTATTCGTCCCATCTAGATTCTTCTTTCCATAGATGACGCATATGTTTTCACCATTACGTACCGCGTTCTCTCCGTTATGATGTCTCTTCGGAGGGTTCAATCTCCGGGCGTTGTCATAAATCTAAAGAACAATTTCTGCAGTACTTGTGACTTATCTTTAAGCGTCGGTTCCTTAGGTAAACTATCTTCTTGGATGCATCAGATACACCCATGTAGTACCATCCAAGCAAACCAAGCATCGTCTTCCCTTTGATCTGTTCTGGACAAAAGCAAGCAAGCAGTAGCGGGGTAATCATTGGTAGTAACAAATATTATTGCTCTACATATGAAGTCCTCGCTTCAGAGCATATCGTACATCCTCCCCATGCCTCCATAGCCTCTCCATTTCTTGCATCAAAGGCTCGAGGAACACGTCTATATCAATACACGGTTGTTTAGGGCGGAAATAAGAATAGTGAGGAGAAGGTACTTTCTCTTCGACACAACCATGTTGGGATGTTGTACATGGTCAAGATCTTTGGCCATGTCTTTGTGGTCACTCATCCTCTCATTGAAGGATTCATTCCATTGGTGCTCAAGCCAAACCATACATTCCTTGGGTCATCGGCTGAATTCTTTGTGCTTCTCATCAAACCTTTGCCCTTGACTACCTGTCGGCCGGGTGTGCAATCTTATCATCATCCACTTTGCGCTCATCATCCCACCATGTCATGAGTGCGACTTCTTTAGGGTTTAGGAAGAATCGTCTCAGCGGTTGGTCACTTTGGAGTACCACATTACCAAAGCGGGAATTCTTCTCGCTTTGCATCGTTGCCCTAATGGAGTGTCCTCCTGAAATTGAGATTCTTGTGCCACCTTTTGTACCCTTCTTATTCCTCTTTTTCCCCGTGGAAGGCCGTCCCCACCGTAAAGGTCATTGTTCTTGTAAATTGTATTTACACGGGGACATTTATCCAGATGACTTGAGCGTTTCGCCATGAAAAAGTATCTGATGGTTGGGGCATGTATGGATTTTTCAATCCCCCATTGTCCAATGGACTTATGACCTTCTTCGCTTGGTATGTGTTGGTGGGAGGCCGAGTTTGGTTGTGGCGGCACCGCATGACGGGGAGATGCAATAGATCATTGAAACTACGGTCGACCTTGACCGTACTTAGCCTTTGGGATGAGCAGCTCAAGCACAAAAAGCAGTAGCAATGTCCAATGTGGGACAACCCTTTTCAACACCATACCACGGTCTCCTTCGATACCTTTGTCACCCTTTCCAAATTTTCTAGACCTTTGAAGGGCTATTTAGTAAAATCTACGGTCCAAGGGCTTGAATCATGTCCTCAAAATCATCTTCATCCCCGACACGTGCTCCACCATCATTATTGGCACCACCCGTCGTTACCATCCCAACCATCAGCATCACCACCTTGTTCGTTGCCAAACTTGAAATCCATTCGATGCATCAAGCTCTGCTGAATATTGGGACAAAGGATTCTATGGTTTTAGGTCGTCAAATATTCCTCTCATCCTCGTCGTTAACAATAACGTTTCACCATGATGAATCCACCTTGTGTAGTCCTCAACAAATCCTCGCATAATCAAATGTGATGCGATGATAGTCACATACATCCATGATATATGGTTCTTACAATCTTTACGGAGGCAAATAATTGTATCCTTATTCTCTTTCAATGTCGTTTGCATGCTTCTTTACGGCTTCAATAAATTTATCCACCTCTTCACTTTAAACCTACCTTGAACCTTAACGAACCATACATCCAAGAGTTCATGTACTCCATCTTTACAACAACAACAAAACAAACATTAAAGGACTACTTATTAGGATATATATCAAAATGAATCAAATTAATAATTACTTGAGAATAATTGTATATACTTGATATATATGAATATAAATCTAATATAATTACATGAAGCATACAAACACACCATGGTGGAGGAAAATTAATTAATGGCCCATTTATCCATAATTAATTAAAATACATATTTATTGATTACAACAAACAATTTTAAAGACAACAATTAGCAACAATTATACTTTTACCCAATATCTTTTATACAAACCTTAGTCCAAATTTACAAAAATGAAATTAATAAAAAAACCAAACCCTAGATCTAGATCTACATGCACATGAAACATGCATAAAACTAACTAATTGTTCACAAAAATCAAGAAACATGGACCAAATAAAGGTATGATCTTGTTCCCCTCCCTAATTTACCCTAGTATATTTGAAACTTGGGTCTAATTTGCTTTTATAAGTAACTCAAGCACCATAGAAGAGAGAGAAAACAAAACTTTAATTACTCACTAACCAACCATTAAAACTACAAAAAAAGTGTGGAATAGAATTTTCTTACCTTCTACAACCTCTCACCAAAAGGATTTGGGACCAAAACCTTCCCCCTTAGTAGAGCAATTTTTGGAGAGTGCCCAAGGTCTCCCCCCTTTCTTTCACGGGTTGGAGTAGGTGACCCGAGGAGGAAGAAAGGTCTTTGCAATTTTATTTATATGTGGGTCATTTGTATGGCGAGTGGTGTGTTTGAGCTAAGCTCCCTACCAAATGGAGACTATTTGTCTGAGGGGGCCATTTGTAGGGCGGGTGGTGATTGAGCCGCCCTACAAATCAAGCTATTTATCGGGGGGCCATTTGTAGGGGCTCAATCACCAGTCGCCCTACAAATAGAAACATCGAGACTGCCCAGCTGGTGAGTGAGCAGCCTACAAATCAAACCCATTTGTGAGGTGACATATCCTGACCACCCTATTTGTTCCATTTGTAAGGCGTGCGGTATCTGAGCACCGAGCACACTGCTTAATCAACAAAGGCGGCTCTATCACTCAGCGGCCGCCTACAAAAAAAATTGATTTGTTGCTAAAAAATCATTTTTATGTAGTGATCCTTGACTCTACCTTCACCATTAGTTGTTTCTTAGCTTGTTTTGTCCCTATAGGACATTCCTTTTCTCCTACATTTCTGCAGGTAGGATCGGCGGGTCCTTCTTGATGTGGTGGCAGAGCCATCTATCGCTTTGTTGACGACTCTGCTTGGCAACCATAAATGGATTTGAATTAGGAAAATGAAGGATATGGAGAGGGCTCACCTTGATTTGAGGGCTCAACAAATATTAGAGGAGGCGGCTAGATTGAAAGGATTTTTCGTGCACCACGAGGCGGAGTTCCATAGCGTAGTGGATCTCAATGCGGTAGAAAATGCAAAAAAGAAGAAATTTGGTAGAAGCGATGAGGCCAACGATTTGTTGCCTTGTGCTGTATCTTGGCGAGTGATGAAAAGAGTCGTAATTGGCTCGGTTCCTTTGCGCTGCGTTCTGAACTCCACATAGATGCATGCACTCTTCTGGATTGAGGCGGCTTTGCAAGTGCCTAATACACTTGGCAAAGGGTACTTTGCCCTAAAGCCTTTGCCGAAACGACACTCGGCAAAAAGCCTCCGGTAAAAATCCGTCGACAAGAATTCTTTGCGGCGCCCTTTATCGGGCACTCGGCAAAGTATTTGTCGAGTGCTATCTTAACTTTCGGCAAGAAAAGTGACCGTCCACGGCGTCGGTTGCGTTAGCACATGCTTCTTGAAAGTGCCATGTCAAAGGCGCTCGGCAAATATTCCCACAATTTTTTTTCAAAAATTTCTTTGCAAGAGTGCCCTACCGAGGCACTACGGCAAAATCCCTATTTTTTAATAATTTCTTTCTGCGAGTGCCACTGCCGAAGTCGGCCTTTCGGCAAATATTTTTAATTTTTTTTCGTAATTTCTTTGCTGGAGTGCCACCTGTCGAGGCATTTTCGACAAAATATTTTTAAAAAATCTTTGTAGAGTGCTACGGCCCATTTGGGCTTTCGTAAAGCTAAAGGATCTGCAAATCACGAATTCAAATTCTAACTTTGCCAATTCCCATGCTTTCTAAGTGCGAAATTCGGGGCACTTCGGCAAAAAAAACAATCCACGATTCTATATTCACAAACACAGCATATAAGAGATATATACTAACATACTGTGACATCACAAACACAATATAGCACATATATATCACATCCATCTCATCACAAAAGGCAATACACATATATGTCACATGTAGATCACACAATATCTCTACATACACGAAATCACAAGCATAATAGGTCCAATATCCATCGAAACAAATTCGATAGTTGATCGAGGCATCTGTATGTCCATCAAGCGGTGAAAAGAGATACAAACTACTCTGGGTGGGGAAGGCGGAGTGCTTGGTGAAAGAAAAGGTGTAAATTGCTTTACTTTGAGATGGGTTATTGAACCCAAGACGAGGCTGCATAAAGGACCCGGTGCATACATTAGAGTGGTCATCTAATGAAAGCACTAGTGAAGCAATTTGGTTTTCATACTCACAGGACTAGCAGCTATATCTTGGCGGCTGACGGTGGAAGCGAACTATGCCGCAGCTACACCGTGCATTTGCCCAAAGATTCTGCCGAGAGCATCGTAAGTAATCTCCATAAGGCTGCTTGGCCTGCCTTTCTCGCTCGGCCGCTTGCTTTGTCTTTCGCTTCGGCCTGCTCCCGGTCCTCACCGTCAAGTCCACAACTCTGAGCTTCATCCTCTGCGTTCTCGGCTGCAACATTTTCAATCGAATGTTTGATAATGCAAAAAGTAACTAAGTTATTTAGAATCAATGTACGAAGAGTTAAGCGGGACTAACACAGGTCGTCGACCCATTGCTATGAAGGGGCGGCCGTTGGTGTATAAATGCGGGCCTCCTTCGAGAGTCTGTGCTTTCCGGTTCTAGAGAAGGAGGGAATCTCGGCGGGGCTCGAGGTGCCATCGTAATCGGTACCCGTCCATGCTTCTTGCCTTGTCGAACCCTGACCATCGTCCACATCGATCGCCGATGATTGCTTGGATCGATCGATCACATGGCGCGATAATGCGACCTTGCCTCAAGCTTAACGTCTGCGAAGGCCTGATGCGGGTGTGGGCCGCTCGGGTTGTTTGTAGGACTTCGGGCGGGTCATCCGGGGAGTGAAAGGTGACAGGTGAGCGTCGCCCTTACCCATGCGGGCAGACCATATGCCATGGTAAGAATGGAGATGGCCTGCCCGCCCATGTAAGCAGCAAACTGAGAAAAGAACAACAAGATGATTAGAAGAAACTGTCTGCGAGAATGGGCGTCAGAATACTAAAAATTCGTGCTTATAGCTTGCTTTATGCTGCGCCCGTGAAACATCATGGCTGCCTTGATGGTGTGTGGGGCCTACTGCACCTCCAGCCTACCATCTGCAGCATCACCGCCTGCCTCGTGAATCTAGATGTAACCCTCAAGTGAAGCCACATCCCATGATCATCTCCCGCTTAGTCCCAATAGGACTTTCGCACCACCGCTGGGATTATCCTACATGTCATAAAAAGAATTTGAGATGTAAGAAAGACCAAATAAAAAAGCTACTTAATCTCAAAATGAATCGGTAGTATGCAGTTCATTTTACTCAAAATACTGTTCGAATTCAGGTCGTGATCCTGTCTTTGCACATGTGCTTGGTGATCTTCTCACCAAGGTGCGTGGCGTAATATATGACGATGCAAGTGAGGCGCTCCTCGTAGTGCATGTCGGTGATTCGTTTCTAGCACTTTTTCTGTCATCACCTTCTCCGCTTTCTCCTCCTGTCCCCTCTGCATAAAGAAAAAAGTCTCTAGAGCCAGACACAATGTATCAATTTAGTATGTCAAAAAGTCAAATGAA